>BHFT01044318.1:0-26538 GCA_004320025.1 Laticauda laticaudata
TCCAATGGATGGCAAGCTTTTTTTAATGTTTTACATCCTCTTTGCATCCGTAAGTGCAGTGGGACCAGGCCTTAAGTGAGAGATGAACAATATATGAATTTCTGAGATCCAATCTAGTTACAGTTTTTTAAAAAAAAATTATCCACAACACAAGGTCATATCCTACATTTAGCTCAACAAGGAGATACCTGGAATGAAAAGCCAAGATCATTATTTTTACAGATTTGTCTCCAGATTTAAAGATACTTTTTGTCTCCAGAGATTTGTAAAGCTTTTTCAATGGAGCTCATTTGATAGCACGTCAAAGAGGATTTTTAACATTTTCTATTCATCTTTTTATACTGGGGTGAAGTTTTTCAATCTGAGGATGTGATAATTTTGTCAGCTGTTGATCAGCTAAAACAAAGAAGCATCTTTTTTCTGGTGGGTTGGCTAATATTTTGAGGGGACATCATGACTTGCAGGTTTTTGTAGTATATTTTCAATACATCCCTTCTCTGTGTTATTATAATTTATGTCTTTATCTTTCTTTTTTTCTTTCTTTGCTTTTCTTCATGAGGATTTCCCTTTTTTCTCCAGATATTTTGTCTAAAATGAAAATCTGTTTTTTTCCTTGACTTACAGAAATATTTAAGCTTTTTTCAATATAGAGTTCTTACTCTTATACCATCTGTACTTGTTAAAGCATTCTGGAAGATAAATATCCTTAGATGCCTTTCCAAGAGACATCTAATCCCTTTTTTGGATTTACAAAAAAAGGACATAATTCAATTGGCTTGATAGAAGGTTATTATATTCCAACGTTCATTTAATCAGAGGATCAGTAGATTATACAGTAATAATCTTAAATTTTACTTTGCACTAACATTCTATGAAGAATTAATGTAACATATACATTATTTCTGTTTCTGTTTTTAAATCAACAAACTGTCATGCTTATTGTTCTGCCTATCTTATAAGTCCAAATATCATATTCTGAACATGATATCCAGTAGAATGCAGAGGGAATGGTTTTGAAAGGAGGAAGAGATCCTATCCGGGGTTCCAAACTGGGTCAAGGAACTGACACGAGTAAACTACTCAGACAAGTCTCAACCTACTTCATACAAATGAGAGGAAAGGGGAAACACTTTCAGACTTGCAAGCATCTATTACTATAACTTTATAATAATAATTAAAAAAATACTACTGACCTACGTAGCACCAGCTTCCCAGCCTAGTTTACCTTGAATGGCTAATATGTCCTAAATTTCCTGGTAATTATTTAAGGGGGAGGGAGAAGCAGGACAACTCCATTCCCAGTAAGTACAATATTATGATATCTTAGATGTAGCTTTTCTTGCTAGTGAACTGTCATGCAAACATAAACAGAGATGTCTGCCTATATCTAGAATTTCCTCCATCTAAGACAGACACAATCCTTTAAAAGGGCAACTAAATTGTCCCACAAATTTTGTGTGATCTGTACATTTTATAAGCATTCCCTCCTCTTCTTTAAGGAGTTATGAATAAAAATATTGAAGAATAAAGAGCATAGTCATGACTGATGAATAAACAATGAAGTATTTTGATTTGATTTTGACAGCTTAATGAGAAAATATTGACAACACTCTCTGGCAATAAATTTAAGCCAGCTATGTATCCACTTTGTTGTCCCAGTTTGCTTTCACACTCTTCTCAGGTCTGCTGCTGTTTACTACAAGGAATAAATTACACTTCTCCTGAACTTCATATTGCTTCCAATGTCAGTGATGGGATTCATATTTTTTTACTACTGGTTCTGTGGGCATGGTTTGTTTGGTGGGCATGGCTTGGTCATGTGACTGGGTGGGCATGGCCAATTCGGCAAGGTGGTGTGGCACCTTGCTGCAAGTGATGTCGAGTTGGCCACGCCACTCAGTCACATGACCGATGCTCAGAGACAGGATGATTTCCTATATACCTTCTCCCCCTCCTCCGCCCTTGGGCTGACGATAAAAAAGCCCAACTAAAGATTGCGACTGCCTGCCAAATCTGCCTACCAAATGGGTTTTGTTTTGGGGTGGTTTTTGTTTGTTTTCTTGTCAGAAGTTCCTTGCACTGCCAAATCTTACTATACCTCATTGTTGTGGTGTGCTGTGGGTGTCTGTCTGCCCAAGTAAAGAACTGTACTGGCTCAGAGCGACTGTGAGGAGCAAGAGGGAAAGCCAAGGCACTCCCCCCTAACAGCTAACTTTGTTCTCTCGCACGCTCTGGTCAGGCGCTCCCGGCATGCACAAGGAGTGTGAAGGGAAGCAGACACCATGCAGATGCATTTTAAAAGCCACAGAACTTTGCCCAAGACTTCTTGTGTACACCTCTCCCAACAATGAGTTGGCGAAACATCTTTCAGCTCTTAAAGATTGATTTTAAGAGCACCACCATGGAAGAAGCTGAGAAAGAGAGCAAAAGTATCAGCAGAGAGGGTGACAGGGGCGTGTGATGTGTCTTTCTGTAGTCCCTTCCTGGGTACAGCCAGGGCTTTGGCACCTCCTCTTTTCCTCACAGGCATAATGTCTGCCTCCCTTCAAACTCCTTGTGGAGGTACACACATGCCCCTGCCACTCCCACCATCACTAATTTTGCTCTCAGTTCTTGGCTTCTTCTATGGGGGCACTCTTAAAGTCCACCTTTAAATGGTCCTGGAACATCCGCCCACCTGCCCGGTGCCCTCCCTCCCAGAGCACACTTTCTTCTCCCGGCGGAAGCGCCTCTTCCAGCCTGGCCTGGCCCGGCCAGCCAGCAGATGGCCACATGTCCTGGAGTCTCTTGTCCCTCTTGTAGTGAGATGTCTGCAGCTGCTGCATGCTTTTTTTGGTGTGGCTGGAGTCCAGCAGCTGCACCAAAAAAACCCCGCCCTGTTCTATATGCCAGGCCCGGCAAATCTGAGCAGCCGGCGCATAGAACAGGCTGGAGCCGGACTGTTGGAAAAGCAGAGTGAAGCCAGTGATCAGTAATTTTCACTGCAAGAAGCCTGTGACTGCCACAAATTCTCCAGCCCCACTGAAAAAAGCACAACATGCACTGGCCCATTGGAGAAATGGAGCAGCAGCTACAGGATTCTTGCACTGAAAAAGGGGCAGCCGGAAGTGACTCTTTTTCCGTCTCCAGCCACCTCTTTTTCAGTGCAAGAAGCCTCCCCCAACTGAGCGGCTACTCTTCTCCTCCTTAGCCATACAAACAAACAAGCAGAGAAGGAGGAGAGCAGTTGGCCGGTTGGGGGAGGCTTCTTGTGCTGAAAAAGTGTGGCTGTACGTGACTCTTTTTCAGTCTTCAGCTCTCCCTTTTTTAGTGCAAGAGCCAAGTGGCTGGCTGCTTTCCTCCTTCTCTGCCTGTTTGTTCTGCACGGTCGAGGAGGAGGAGGAGAGTTGGGGGGGGGGCTTCTTGTGCTGAAAGAGGCGGCTGGAGACTGAAAAAGAGTTGCCTCCAGCCACCCCTTTTTCAATGCGAGAACCCTGTAGCTGTTGCTCTGCTTCTCCAGTGGGCCGATGCATGTTGTGCTTTTTTCGGTGGGGCTGGAGAACACATGGGAGTTGCAGGCTTCTTGCTCCACTTCTCCAACAGTCTGGCATCACCCTGTTCTATGTACCAGCTGCTCGGACTTGCTGGGCCTGGCACATAGAAAAGGGCATACTTTTTTCAGTGTGGCTGCTGGACTCCAACCGCACCAAAAAAAGCATGCAGCAGCTGCAGGCATCTCACGACAAGGGGGGCAAGAAGCCCTGGGACATCCACTCACCCACCTGCTGGCTGGCTGGGCCGGGCCAGGCCAGGCTGGAAGAGGTGCGTCCACTGGGAGAAGGAAGAAAACGTGCTCTGGGAGGGGGGGCAGGTGGGAGAATGTCCCAGGGCTGCTGCACATGTGCACTGCATGTGTAGCAGCTGCACATACAGTGTGCATGTGCAGCAGCTGCAGGACATCTGTCCGAGCTGCACCACGGCTACTACGTGATAGGGAAAGCTAGGAGAGTGACCAGGGCAAGTGAGCAACCAGGAGACCGGGTTGGGGGCATGGCCAGCCAGGGTTCGCCACCAGTTAGGCGACCCACACCAAATCACTGCTACCGGTTTGTCAGAACCAGTGAGAGCAGGTTGAATACCACCTCTGATCCTCTTTCTGAGAGCACACTAGAACTATAGATAGTCCCTGACTTACAACCTTTCATTTAGTGACTGTTCAAAGTTACAACTGCACTGAAAAAGTGACTTATGGCCGTGTGATTGAAATTTAGCTGTTTGGAAGTTACATTTATGATAGATGCAGTATCCAGAGTAATGTGACCACCTTTTGTTACCTTCTGAGAAGCAAAATCAATGGTATAATAAAACCATTCTCCCTCAATCTTAGAAAAAATATTTCATTACAGACCAGTTTTCTTTATAAATTTATAACATACAAAATCTCTGTAGTGAAAGTATGATGCTGATGTAAATCAAAACATATCTCTTTCACTTTGCAGAGTTGCTACAGCTTCCATGTGCAAATGGCAGAATTGGTTTATGGCAGCTAATAAAACAATAAAAAGAATATAAAAAGAAGCCACTTTAAGATCCAGTAGGGGCTTAAATTAAATCACCATTAAACCAGTAGATTTAACATTTGAAAATAAAAATCAGAAGAAAGAAAACCTTTAAAAGGATAGTTAAAACTCATATATTCTTAAAAAGCAGACAATGGAAAGGAAAAGATGGAGACTCGACTCTCCAATCATTCCTGTCTAAAATTGTTACATTCTAGGTCCTCTTCTCAGACAGTTGTCCTAGAATAATATTCCTTGTAGCTCCAGTTCATAACTAAGGAACATGCATTCTGCCAAAGAGCCAGTTTGATGATACAGTGGTTAGAATCAGTGGTGGGATTCCACATTTTTTTTCCTACTGATTTTTTCTATCTTCTTACTTGAGAGTGTGCTTCACGTTTAGTAATCTGATAGTAATCTAACAGACCAACTATATTTTAAAACATTTGAAAAACATTTTCCTTTCATCAACTTTTAATTTAAAAAACAATATCATATATAAAGAGAATGAAGAAAGACACAATCTTGCAGAATTAGTTATCATTGTACCATCACAAATAGCTTTATAAAGGATAATTATGATAGAATAGAACCATATAATTGGATGGAATTCTTCTAATCTAATCCCTGCCCAAGGCAGGGGATCTTATGTGAGCTTAGACAAATGATTGTCCTATCTTTTCCTGAAAACCTTCAGCAATGGAGCACCCACAACTCTGGGAGTCCCCTTGAGAAAATTCAGCAGAGGTTATGGCAAAGCAATGCCTTTCTTATTTGAAGAATTGTCAGATATAAAATATGATCTAGAATTGCTGAAAAATGCACTTTGAGGTTTTAATTCAAAAATACAAACCTGGACTCATTACTTCCATTAAGGCTTCTACAGAAGCCCCAGCTAAGCTATATATTTTGGACATTCACTTTGATAAAAGTAAAATGAAGATGCTGAAGAGTACTGAGCCTAAAACAGAACCTTGGAGTACCTCTCTGCATACTTCCACCCTGTAGGTATAGAGGAGGAGGAGAAAAAAAGAAAAAGATTGGCAGTGAAGGAAACTTGGCAGAAACAATTCCATCAGCCAGAAGGACGGGTTTCTTCCCTTTTCTGGCAAATCACCAAGGACCAGGAAAACCACTAGATACCTTGCCCACTCAATCAAGTATTCAAAATTGGAAGAAGTATTTTAGAGGGCTGTACACAGATCCTGCTAGTAACATAAATGAGAGTGACGTCTATCTGGGCCAAGAGGTAACCTAATTTATTGAATCCCTTAAGATATACAAGACTCCAGGTGTTGACTGGGTTGTGCTTGAAATAATTAAAAATTCCAGCTGATTGTTGCCTCATGCCTTATGTTGCAGCATGCCTATTTATATTCAGAAATCAGACTAGTTATGTTCCAAAAGATTGAGGCCTGGCAATAATAGTCCAAATTTCAGATAAAAAAATTATCCATGCAATTACAGACCTATTAGCCTTTTGCATGTTGTTAGCAAATTATATATTAAATATTTAAATAGCAAACTCCAAGACTAAATAGAAACAGGTGGCCTAATCAAGTTAAAGAGGCAGAATTCAGAGAAGGTCATGAACAGCAGACATTCTGGTATTCCAAAAAATTCACTCATAAAAAGAAATTTGTGGCCTTTTTAGATTTTAAACATGCCTTTGATTCAATTTCCAGAAATGGCCTTGGGAGTGGGGAAACACCTATTGACAGTGCCTCCAGTTTCAGATACAGAAATTTTGCTCAGATATATAAATTTAATACCATCTTAAGAGTGAGATAGAATTGTTAAGGGTCCATATCTGGCACTTGTGGAAGTGCTAGAGAGTCCTCCATGACCTTTGGAGTCTCCAAAAAGTGAGCACAAATGGTGTGTGTTTTCTCTTCTTTTTGGAGACTGCAAGTTTCCAGGCCTGGTAGACATGTAACTGCCTCAGATAGGTAGGGTTTTTTTTGTTTTTGTTTTGAGAAGCAAAGACAAAAAATATTTACATTTATATATTAATGTATTCATTATTACATTTACATGCTCCCCATCTCACTTCCAAAGTGAGACTGATCTGGGAATCTACCCTGATCCTATTGGCTTCTTGTGTATAAGATAGGACTACACTATTTCCATTTAGTAAAAAAAGACCTAGAAGAGTAGCTGGAGTAACTGGAGATTATTTTAGGAAGCATAACATATGCATGGACCTCAGAAGGAAAAAATAAATAACAAGTCAAGTGGAAGAAACTTGTACCTAGTTCCATCGTTTGATAATCACAAGTCATGTATAGATCATTAATATTAGTTTTTTTCTCAGAAACTAAATACTGATTTAATGTAATTTATCTATATGAACTGCTGTTGTAATACAAAAAATATACAGATGATATATATTGAGATTATCTGTTTGTCTGTTGGACATAGCAGTGTCACACGTAGACAGAAAGTGTAAGAGGATAAAAATTATTAAACTTCCCTTTTATTTATGCTTGAATATTTCTCTAACTACTTTTGCTAGTGATACTAAAATATTACAACAGATCTTTGTTTAGGTTGCAAGTTCCTTTATTTTTATTTTTCATTTTCTAAAGATAACTCATTTTCTTTGTGAGCTTTTTTTAAAAATAAGCCAAAGGTATGTCATTTTGCTATTTTGATAGTCACCTGTGATAGAATGGTTCCACCTTGGCCTCAATAATCCATAATTTGTAAGGTCAATTAAAAAAAATCTTTTGTAGGAGATTACCAGCTGAGTCCAAAGGTGGAATCAAATTCATCATTAGTTTGGAGTTGCTACATCCCCATAAGAAACCTGAGTCCAGCCTACCCTTAAAGTCCATTGACTTTTATCTGTCACAAATATGCCTTGACCTTTAGTAGATCAGATACCTGTGAATTGGTAGCATGAAATAAATTCATAATGCTTCTGAGCTCTATCCTGTCTCCTCATTTCCTGCACTTGACATCTCTACATCAAAATAGAATTTTGTTAAGCATGCTTAGAGTTAAGCCTGCACAAGCAGAGGACAAAGCAGCTTAAATGGTAAGCATGGATATACTCTTTGTAACATGCCTTCAAATTCTAATACAGCATTGCTTTCTAAAGGATCACATCTGTTACCAATTAGAGTGTAACAAACTAGTACCAACTTTGGTTTCAATAATAGAATACGAACATTGGTTTCAATAATAGATATTTAGACTCATCATTTTTGTTCTGCTTTGGATTAGCCTGTACATTTAAGTCAAATCAAAGACATGGCCTGATGATTCAATAAGAAAAAATTCAAATTTCATCTAGAAAGCATAATAATAATCAGGTAAGATTTTAAAGAGCTGAACAAATAAATCTTTAAGCAATAAACAAATGATATCTGTATGCAAATTGTACATATATACAATACATTAGTAACAGAAGAAGAGAGTTATTCTGTTACTAATATATAATAACATTAGTTACTATACTAATACAATAGATTATCTATGGAGCTATCTGCTCAAGCAAGAGACGTTATACAATTTCAGGCAAGTGGCTGAACAATTTCCAGTGTCTTCTTAAAACTCTCCAAGGATAGAGCATGAGATGAAACAAACCCCTTCTACAGAGATGGAACAAATCCCAAGACAGCCAGTCAAACAATGAAGTAGAAAGTGATGCGAAGGAAGGAAGAAAAATCCAGACACAAAGTAGGTATCAGATCCATCATCATGTCCTCCCATTCAGTTGGAAAGGGGGCAGGATGAGCTGGCATTTTAGCTTGCTCTTTATTTGCTCTTTAGTTTTGCTGTTGCTGCTTGGGAATTAGGGAGGGGAAGCATCTTCAGAGACAGAATGAGCTCTCTCCCAGTTGGTTTCAGCCCATCTCCAAGGCTATCAGGCCCTGAAGGTGAATTGTTATCTTTTCACACATCAGAGATTCTTAAAACAACCTTATGGCATCACATTGGATGCTGAAATGTGCAAGTACAAATTAGGTGAAGCCTGTCACCTCATGTTTGCTCTACTTCACTGTTATAGTGATAGTGCTATTAACTGTGGGAAGGGTAGATGAGAGTGATGCTTGGGGAGTCAAAAATAGAGTCTGTATCTCAGACATGTCAGATTTAAGGTCCATGGGCCAGATTCGATCTGTGATGTGTATAGATCTGGCCCTGGAGATGGTGAGGGGCACCACTATCTTGGTGCCAGACCACCCCAGCCTGACATGGTGCTCTCCCTAGATGTGTATGCAGAGGTGGCAAACATATGGGGGTGGCATGCCCAGCAGCAACTGCAGCTCTTTGCCCCCTCAGCTCATTGGCCAGCAATGATGCCTTGGTTGTTCAATAAGCCATGTTCGGCCCTGCCCCACCCATATTACATTTGTGTACCTCAGGGCCCTGCACCCAGCCCATGGTGGCAGCACCATCAACAGCAGCACCAGTCCCATCTAGCAGGAGCTCTACCACTCCACTCTCCTCCAGCCCAGGAAGCCTGCGAACCTGGAGGGAAAGCTGCCATTTTATCCTGCTGATTGGAGAAGCCACCTCAAAGTGACACCCACAAACTTCATCCCCCCACAACCCTACCATATCCACCATGAGCAACCTGGCCAAGGAGAGCAAGCATAGCAGCAGCCTTGAGAAGGTAGGCATGGCTGGGCAGCGCCTAGGGAAGCGTGGCTGGACTGGGCTGGACTGGGCTGTGGGGTCTCAGTGCCCTGGAAACTTGAGGGCCAGGCTGGGTGCTTGCCTTCCACTGCCCAGGTCTCTGGGCAACCCACACCAACTGGGGATCCTCTGCACGGCCTGAGAGGGACAGCGAGGCTCCTCTGGTGGATGAGGTTTTGGCACTTGTCCTGGTCTCACCTTCCTTTGCTAGGGACCTCCAGATTCCTCCATCTCAGACTTGCCTGGGCCCTTTTTGGCTCTTTTCCTCCCACCACTTGGGGGAGGATTTGCAGAGGTAGAAGTAACCAATATGGAAGCTGCACCATGCCCTTCAGATGTGTCTCCCCTGTAGCCTCTACATGCCAGGATGGCTGACCTTCCCAAAGGGCAGATAGTTTTCTTCAGATGTGGCTTCCACAGCTTGCACCTTCTCTTCTGCCATCTAACCAGCATTGCCTGTGAAAGCTAAATTTTGGGTGAATATTTCATGGATATTGAGCTCTATTTTTGGGCTACTTGGACTTTGGAGAGTTGTTGGGAAAAGTGGAGACTTTGTTTCCTTTTTGGGAAAGCTGAATGTGTCTTGCTTTTTTCCCTTACAGTCAGAGACCAAAAGGCAGCCCTGAAAATATTCCTGAATCTGATCAGTAATGGAGGTAGCTTAACTAGAGAGATTGAATAGCCCTTGTGGCTGCTAGATCAGCTGTGGATCAGTGATGGTAGATTGCTGATTTTTTTCCTTTACCATCCAGGATCTCTCCTGTACAAAATATGTAATTTCAATTTATCAAAGAGGACTGCAGTCACTTACTTTGCTTTCTCTCCATAGATACTGTGATGTTGCCAAACCTGCTCAAAACATCTGGACTTACAGCATCCTACTGAGGCTCTGGATTGGATACCTAGAGTGCACACAACTGTTCACCTCTCGCACTATCTAGACAGTGGTGGGATTCATATATTTTTTTTACTACCGGTTCTGTGGGCATGGCTTGGTGGGTGTGGCAGGGGAAGGATACTGTAAAATCCCCATTTCCTCCCCGCTCCTGGGGGAAAGTTACTGCAAAATTCCATTCCCTCCCCATCCCATTAACCTGCTTTCCAGCTCCGTTCTCCTGTGCAGGGCAACAAAAGAAGACCCAGCCCATCAGCTGGGACTCAGGAGGCAGAGAATAGATGGGGGTGGGGCCAGTCAGAGATGGTATTTGCCAGTTCTCTGAAACTACTCAAAATTTCCACTACCAGTTCTCCAGAACTGATTAGAACCACCTCTGAAAACCACCTCTGCACCTGGGACTGTGCAGTCTCATACTCCATATTTACATCTGTCTTGAAGAAGACTTGCATGCCTATATTGATGTTTAAACCCCAAATATGGCCAAACAGAAAGTGGACTTTGAAAAGGTGCTTTCAAAAGAAGTGGGAGGCAGAGTATCTGTTTGTTGACATTGAAGATAAGACCTTGTGCCTTGTTTGTGGAGCTAATGAACTACAGTGGCACAGTGGTTAGAATGCAGTACTGCAGGCTGCTTCTGCTGACTGCAATTTGGCAGTTCAAATCTTACCAGGCTCAAATGACTCAGCCTTCCATCCTTCTGAAGTGGGTAAAGTGAGGAGCCAAATTGTTGGGGGCAATATGCTGACTCTGTAAACTGCTTAGAGAGGGCTATAAAACACTGTAAAATGGTATACAAGTCTAAGTGCTATTGCTAATGTGGCTGTACTTAACATGAGATGGCACTATGAGATGAAACATCAGGATACGTACAAAAACTTGGACATACAGCAAAAGCTAAAGAAGATTGAAGAATTGTAAAAGAGTCTGATGTTATGACAGTGAAGCTGCTGTGAAAGCTAGTTTTATAGTGGCAGAAGAGATAACTAAATCACCCTGGCCATTTACAGAGGGGGATTTTTTAAGTGTTGTATTATTAAATTATTTGAAGTCTTGTGTTCAGACCAACAGAAAGCATTTTTGAATGTAAGCCTAAGCAGAAATACTATTACTGATCAGCTCTATGAGCTCACTACTGATTTACAAGGACAGGTGATTGAAAAGGGAAAAGATTTCATTGCATATTTCCTTGCCTCTGGATGAGA
Organism: Laticauda laticaudata; assembly: GCA_004320025.1. NCBI lineage: Eukaryota > Metazoa > Chordata > Lepidosauria > Squamata > Elapidae > Laticauda > Laticauda laticaudata. The sequence continues at coordinate 11,286 of BHFT01044318.1, forward strand.
CCACTGACATCAGTGATATGACACAGCTGACAATCTTCACCCATGGAGTGGATTCAGGTTTATGTGTTACAAAGGAACTTTTGGATATGAAATCAATGCATGGCACTACAACAGGAAAATACATATTTGAAGCAGTATCTAAATGTGTAAATGACATGAAACTGCCCTGAGATAAACCTACGGGATGGACAATAGATGGAGCACCTTTGATGTGTGGGGAAAAGAATGGCTTAGTGGCAAGGATGTGGAGATGATGAATAGCGAGCATTACAAGGTGAGATGACAGCATATAACTGCATCATACACCAGTAAATACTATATGGCAAAGCCCTGAAGATGGAACATAATAAGCACAGTAACATAGACAGTTAACTTTATAAGAGCCAAAAACTTTATTAAATCAACATCAGTTTAAGTCTTTTCAAGAGGAAATACATTTTGAACTTGGTGATCTGCCCTATCACTCAGAGGTGCGATGGCTAAGTTGAGAGAAAGTGCTTAATATATTTTTCAAGTTATCTAAGGAAATCTTTCAGTTCATGGAAAGTAAGGGAAAACCCCCCCATAGTATTGCGGGAGGAAAAGTGGTAGTGTGAATTAGCTTTTCTGTGCTGCATACTTAAGCATCTCATTGCACGAAAACTTCAGCTTCAGGGATGGGACTGTACTCACGAACATGTATGATGCAGCGAAAGCCTTTCAAGTTAAGCTGCAACTGTGGGAGATTCAGATGCAGCAAAGAAACATGAGTCACTTTCCCTGTTGCAGAACAATCATAAACTAAGTTTCCAACATTGTGTTTTCAGATGCTCGTTTTGTTGATAAACTGAGCACATTTCACATGGAGTTTACATATCGCTTTGTTGACTTTGAAGCACAGAAGTTCAATTTTGGACTGCTCAGTAACCTATTTGCAGTTGATGTAGTGAAATCACCTATAAATATCCAGATGGAAATGATAGAATTCCAATGTAACAGCACACTTAATACAAAGTATGATTCTGTAGGGCCTGCATGGTTCATTCTAAAATAATGCGCCAACTCTGCCTACAAGCTGCTTGAATGCTCTGCATGTTTGCTAGTCATACCTCTGTGAGCAACTTTTCTGCGTGATGAGGGTAACAGAAGTTTTCTCATTGATACATACTTCCATTTTATCCTGAGAATTTCCACAGCTCAGAACCTAATCTCAAACATGAATGAACTTGTAAGCAAGAAAAGATGTCAAACATGCATCTCGGACAAAACGGCATGAAAGAGAGAACTAAATAGCTTATGTTTTAATTATTTTTTTTTGCAGATTTATTTGAAATATTTGTTCATATTTGAAATGTGAATCCTGTTTGGCCTACATCTTAGACATAATACACTCCTGAACTAATGATACATCATCTTATGTGCAATTGGCCCCTTGAGGGCAATCATAATGCTGATGCGGCCATCAGTGAAATTGAATTTGCCACCCCTGGAACCACCCTAAAATTGCTTTTTGGGCTTCAACTTAACAGAAAAAACAGAGTTGGAAGGGATCTTGGAGGTATTCTAGTCCAACCCTCTGCTCAAGCAGGAGAGTCTATATCTTTTTAAACAAATGGCTGTCCATTCTCTTCTTAAAAGCCTCCATACTGGATAATTCATCACTTCTGAAGGCAAGCTATTCCACTGGTTGATTGTTTTTATTGTCAGAAAGTTTATCCTTAGTTCTGTTGCTTCTCTCTTTGTTCAGTTTTCAATCATTGCTTCTTGTCTTGCCTTTTGGAGTTTTGGAAAATAGGCTGACCCCACTTTTCTTTCTGGCAGTCCTTCAGATACACTACTATCATGTCATTCCTAGTTCTTTTGACCAAATTGGACATACACAATTCCTGCAACTGTTTTTCATAACTTTTAGCCTTCAACTCCCCTCCCACCAATTGTCTTCACTGAAATTCTCTGCGCTCTTTCAAGACTTTCAACATATTTTTTATATTGTGGTGACTAAAATTGGATTCAGTATTCAAAGTATGGTCGCACCAAGACATTTTAAAATAGTAGTATCACTTCTTGTGATTTTGATTCTGTCTCTTTGTTAATACAACCTAGGATTGTATTGGGCTTTGGCAGCTGCAGCTCACATTTAAGTGATTGTCCATTAGGATTCAAAGAACCTTCTTGCAGTTATTGCTGTTTAGCAAAGTTTTACCTAATCTTTATCTGTAATATTTTGTACGTATATCTCTGTAACAAAAATCCCAAGGAAACTTTTCTTACATAATGACAATTACTTCCTACCTTCTATAGTTCTAAGCTGTTCAGTTTGTTGACTCCTACAAATAATGCCACTTCTTTTGTATTAATTTTACCTGCTGCTTCTACTTAGAATCTCTGTGAAGAGAGCATTTTTCCATGGAGTATATATATACCACAAGTTTACTGTTTCATTGAGCATAGCCTCTGAGAAAGCCTCTATGCTTTCATTGAGCATAATAACTGTGAATCTTTGCACAATTACTCAGATGCTTACATTTGTAAATCACCTACCTTTGCCCAAAACAGTTTGCAGATGAATTACTCATATTAGGACCAGTCTCTAGTAAAAGTAGGTGTTCTCTGCTTAGAAGTTCACACATTCACAAAAAGAAATTGCAGTAATCAATTTGAAATCCTTTTTATTACCTTAAAAAGTCCTTTGAAATTTCATCTGAATAAAAACATTTTTTAAAAATAAAAATATTTCTTAAGTGTTAGTTTTATTATATGTGTAATTTACTAGACTGCTTCTAATAATTTACTCTTAACCATTGGAACCAGCTACTTCAAATGATCAAATGTAACATTTGCATTACTGCTTTAATACTTGGGTTTGTTTTAGTTATAGGCAAGAATATTAAAGAAAGAACTGTTCCCATGTGAGGATCTTTATTCTTAACAAATATGATGTCAATTCATCCATCTTTGGTTTGATATCTTACTGGCATCCTGCCAACAAAAGCTAGTGGGGCAGGGTGGGGCGGACATCAAATGGGCAATAAACATGTACGAGGGGTGTGATGGGAAATAGGGAGATGACAGCTTGATGAAGACAGAGGCATGGAACCAGTTTGTGCCAGTCTTCAAGGCCACTCACCCTTAGAATGGAACATGGATTGCCCCAAATATCTCAGTGAGCCTCAAACATCTATGCAGCTCTCCATTAGCTGAAGACGAACTGGTCAAAGTGGGAGGACTAGGTTGAAAAAAAAAAGTTTGTAACCTTTTGTGTGGAGATCTTAGTTCCAGCCTGACTATACTACAACCAGCAACCTTTAGGATAAGAACTTATCACTTCACCAAAATGGAGTCAAGGATCTTTCTTTCCGTAGAGGCCTGACTGGGACAGGTCTGACTTATTGATTGTCCAATGCCATTATTGTACCAAGTACCAACCCTTTCACCCTTAAAATAAAATGGAACTAGTATTTTCCAAATATTTGGTGAAAGTCAAGTGAAAGGATATTAGTTCTTAATTATATTATTTTACAAAACTAAAGCAAAATAGTTTTGTGCAATAATTGTGAGACTCACAGCCTGGAATTCTTTTAAGACTTGGCACATCTATAAAGTGCTCGTTTGAGAATTCCCTGATTTCTTACTGCATCCTACATTTTTTTATCAATGTTTTTGTAAATCAATATTGTTGCATCAATATTTTTTTTGTAAATCCAGTGTTTATTTTTGTTGAACTCTATAGTTCAATACTCAGGACCATATAGAAAAATATGAAACACTGAGATATTTAATACATTAATTTCATTACCTTGAATAAAAAGTATTGTTCCATTTCAAAAACAATGAGCTATATTTTGGATAGGATTCTCTCTAGATACAGTCCCATATTGTAAGCTAACCTTTGAAAAATCCTTTACTGAAGATGTCTTCTAAAAGAAAGAAATTAGAGGTGGAGGAGAGCACCTAATCTGAGTGAGTATCATCGTTTATAATATTGTGCAGCTGTGTTTTACAAAATTAATATCTACCCTTATAGGGTGAAAAAGAGATTTTTTTAAAAAAAAATCCCTATTGTCCTGGAAAGCTGTTATTGTCTGGCACTCTTATATGTGCTCTCTGAAGTATAGGAAATGACAATATTAAGATCGAAGAGGAGAGAAAGGGGAAAGCCGCTTTCTTCTAAACCCTCCAGGCTCAGGACAGGCCCAATTCTCTTTAGGTTTATAGAACTGCATGTCAAATGGGAGAAATTAGATGAAGGAGTCAACTGGCGGCAAGAAGTATAAAAAGGATAGTCATTATTCATGAGCCTCAAGTTTTGTTCCCAAGTTTATCCCACATTTCAGTGATGAGTTGAATTGAGTTCTTGATTGATAACTTTGCTGCCAGACACTTGCATTATGGATTTCTTAATTTATTCTATATATACATTATGGGTATATGATTTTCTATTATTACTCACATCTAATGCTTTGCTTTTATCTGATTCTTATCTTTTTTTATAAAAGAATGAGAAAATCAGGAAATCAAGAAACCTTTCTTAAGTCCTAATATTGGAACATTAAGGCTTCTTGATCTCTGGCCATCTTTCATATGCTTCAATGTGATGACACAAAATGAAATTACTATTGGCGAATCCACTTTTCTTTTAAAAGGTTACATTTAGTTCTGCATGGAGAAAAAAGAATTGCTACCAAATAATCCCCAGCACTACAACTAAACTACCATGCCAAATATTTTTGGTGTAAGGTGAAAATTAAATCTATATATGCGGATGGGATCAGAGATTCAGGTTAAAAAAAAGGCTAGTCAGTACAGTAGAGAAAGTTTCATTCATTTATGGCAAGAGAAGGACAGCTCATTATGAATTATTATTTTCCCTTGAGGCTTATTGGTTGATATTATATCCTTTTAATAGAAGTAAAGGATCATTTAATATACAGTCATTAACACATTCTGTTGGCATTTATATAAAGACTTGGATTTTTTAAAAAATTTTGATTTCACAGTGAAATGTCATTCTCATATAAGCTGTTTCATTATCACATCAAATACGGCACATGAGTCAATTAGAATATAATAATTCTGTGTAGCCTCATAAATGAAACTACTTCCTATATTATGAGTAAATTGTCAGTATACCAAGTTTTTCTTTTTATTAATAACAAAATTAAAAGAAAATCCAACCAGAGAACAAGGTGCATTTTTCCTGTCTCTCTTCTTTTTCTCCTTCTTCCTTTTTTTTTCTTTGCAGAGTATTTGTAATTGATAAAAGATATTCCAGAAATAATTCCACTGTGTTTGGGTAACTCAAATATTTCCTATTGGAGACCGTAACAAATTTAATGTGCATTTTTACAGAGTTAGCAAAGGGGTGTTGCCATCAGCAAAGATTCAGGGCATTGGAAAGTGATTGCACGAATTACAAAATGCCACATAGCACTGAATCATAACTTACAATGAATTCTTTTGTGAAAAAAAAAAGATGTTAATTTGGTGGTACCACACTGATATAATATTTAAAACAGGCTTGTAAAATGTTCTAAGGAACATCCATTTGAGGTTGTATCATGCATGAAAGCAGTTTACAGAATGTAAGTTAAAGTTTGCAGATACAGAAGTTGCAAAATTAAAGAAAACCCACCAAAATAGAGAACACCCACATATATGTATTTATAGAAAGCTTTAAGTACCCCATAGGGGTTGGTCAGGCTAATAATTGCCACTATTAAACAGGAAAAAAAGCAATAATGAGAGGAAGTAATCAACTAAGAAAGCTCAACAAAGTCTCCAGTACTTTCTTACACATGTTCCATCATTATAGATTTCTTGTACTTATTAACTGCATTGGATTTATGACAAGATTTGCCATCCAGGAAAGAAGTTCTTCCAAAGGACAATGATGCTTCCCTCCACTGAGTAGAGTTGGTATCTGGAAAGCTAGAGAGGCTACATGTCGAGATGTAGTAGGAGGGAAGTTGAGTTCATTATCTTTCTGCTTAGAGTTATCTCTTTCTGGGATAAGAATCAAATTCAGTTTGATATTTAAAAAATGAATAAATAAATAAAAAATAAAATACAAATAGTAGCTGAAGAATCAAGTGAATTCAACACTTTCATTTCTTTGAGTCAAGAAAAGGTACAGAAAAATGTGCATTGTCACATTGAACAATATTTTTACAGTGTACCAATTACCCTTAAAAAGGATAAATGAAAAAGAAAAAGGAAAAAGGAAAAAGAAAAAAAGAAAAAGAGAAAAGAAAAAGAAAAAATAAAAGAGAAAAAAGGAAAAGGAAAAAAAACTAGATTCAAAGGAAGGGAAGAAACTTGGCATTATTCTCTCTCTCTTTTAAAAAAGGTTTAATATTTTATTTGTTTTGTATGCATTTCCTGAAGAAGGTGCTCCACTATGTAGCAAATTAGAGTACATTGGGTGCAGGGTGGTGGTTAGAAGTTAGGGTCAGTTTTGCTGTCCGCTCCGTAGATTTTACAGGCAATTTACTCTTTGCTTTAAGAAGAGAAAGTGATATTGGAAAAAGTCAGCACTTTTTAGATCAAAGCAAAGCACCCATCACAAAGCCACAAACAAGAAGCAGGACAGAAAGTCCATGGCTTGTAGCTATCCTCGCACCTGCGGAAGAAGTTATAAGATATTCGCTCATCTTGCAGATTTCCAATACTCCTTTATAAGGCTGTTTAAACATATACATTCATATATTTAATTAGCTTGCCAGCTTGGCTCTTGCGCCCATGACTTTCTTGGCATGCACTGCAAATAACAACACATACAAAGGATTTCAGTTCCACAGAGGTGCTTTGCTTTGTAATTTTTGCTTTGTATGTTTTCCCCTAACAATATAATTTAGTCATATGGAAAAAGAGTATTATGAACATATTCTCAAATTGTTCTTTATCCCCAAATCCCAATAATAGTTTTGCAAAATGAACTTTATGCCTCAAAGCAAGCTATGAATAGAAGATAATTCAAACTCTCATGGGTCAACATATATGGGCAAAAGGCTGTCTTTAGTTTGTGGAAGACCAGTTCTGAATCCAAAATTAAAATGTCTTTAAAAAAAAAAAGAATAGTGTATTGAGATTTTTAAGAGTATGTTTAAAGGTATCTCTGTTCATAAATTTTCATAAGCTGATTGCAGGTTAGGCAAAACTTTTTTTTTAATGGAGGGTATACTTATTAAGCTTTGAAATCCTGAAATCCATGACTTGACATAATTTTTTAAAAAATCTGCATAATAAGATCAGGTAAAGATATTTAGAGAGTATAATTTTGGGCAAAATGGTTTAACATGTTAGCTATAAATAGAGGTGGATAAATTCTTTGTAGAACATAGGGATTCAGTGAACTTTCTGAGCTTACTACAGCCTTAGACTACAAAAATAGGCCTGTGTAATGTTACACATATGTATATATGAAGTTATGGCAGATTGGTGAGATATGATCTACTATGGACTAAACAAACATGTCATCAGATATAATAAAAACAATGAGAATACATTCCTAATTCAAAAAGAACCAGGATCCTTCTCTTTCTGAAAGAATGTCTGAGACCTGGTTGTTGAAAAGTATTCCCAAGCTCGAAGGACTGATCTGTATTATTCAGTCATGCACATTTGCAGAAGATTTTTGTGTGCTTTGAATAGAAGATATTCTGAAAGATACAGATATTATAGAGAATAATATACCGGAAGTATATGAAGTGAAATGTTTGATTTGCTAAGAAATAGTGGTGATGTTGTACGATCTATATTCTATATATCTTCATAGAAATTAATTACATGAACAAAATAAATGGAGACAAAATAAAATAACTTTTCCCTTATCTTATTATACTGTGCATACTCCTAGCACTGTAGGTCCTCTCCATACTCCGAAATACAATCTGCCAAGAGTGCTCACCCAATTTCAGCTGATCTGAAAATATGAAGATGTTTCAAGTACTCAGAAGTACTACAAGATCTGTAAAATCAAGTGCAAAGAATGCACGGAACATAGAATCATAGGCTGAAAGGAACCTTAAAGGTCTTCTAGTCCAAAGCAGGGGTGAGATTCTACTGGTTCTGTCCACTTCTGTAGAACCAATTGCTCTGAAAAGCAGCAAACAGAGAGCATACATAGAACCAGTTCTACGTCTGCTGCTGTTTTGGCCCACCTGCCCGCCCAGGCTCTTACCTGACCTTTATTTCCTGCATTTTCAACTGCAGATGCTTTGCGTGACACAACTGTGGTTGAAAAAGCAGGAAAAAAGTGCTTTTTCAACCACTGCACACTTGCATGCAGTTCTGCTCAGCTGTCCAGGCAGCTCAGCAGGTTGTAAATTGCACTCATGCAACTCATGCGCATACACATGCGACACAGAGCAACAGAACCGGTAGTTATACCGGTCGGATCCCATCCCTGGTCCAAAGCCCTGCTCAAGGCAGGAGAACCTTACATCATGCTGGTTAAATGATTGTCTAGTCTATTTTTGAAAACCATCAGTAAAGGAGGAGCTACAATTCTGGGATTATTCCATTGATTAAATGCTCTCACTGTCAGAAAGTTTTTCTTTGCTTTAAGATAGTGCCACTGATGGCAGCCTTAGATAAATGCTCTCTTGTAATTTTGAAGTTTTCCATTATTTTCTGTCATTCTCTGATAATTTCATACTCAAAAATTGAACTCTTGAATATCAAACAATAGACTTTAAATAACAAGCATCTATGTGGGACTATTCTCCCTTCTTTTCAAACACTGAGAAAATTCTGACTGAGGGAAGAGCAATTATCTCTTTCGGCCCAGTGGAAACAAAGAAGCAGAAGAACAAAAGAAGGAGGAAGAGAGGCATGAGAGGAGGCATATTACAAAGGCTTAGGAACATGGGGTAACCAAATCTCCCCCCCTTCTGCATTTAACTAATCTTTGCTAAAATAGAGGAACTGCTACTTTTAAAAAGGAATGTATTGATAGGAAACTACCAAGATACATACAGCATGTCAACTATCTTACTAGAGGCAAAAATATTTTAGACCACTGCTACACAACATTAAAAGATACTTAGAGGTCTTTAAAATGAGCAACTCTGATCACTGTATGATTCACTATGTACCTATTTATAAACAAAAGTTTATCATCACAAAATCAACAATAAAATCAGTGAAGTCTTGGATTGAGGAGGCAAAGTTAAAGCGAGATGCTTGTTTTGATTGCACAAATTAAAATGTTTTTGAAACTACCTCTATAGATGTGGATGAACTCACAGATACTGTGACATCATGTTAGTTTTTGTGAAGATCTATGTGTGCCAACCAGAAACCTATGAATACATAATTACAATAAACCTTGGTTCACAGCTAAACTCAAACAGCTAAAGAGCAAAGGAGCATACAGCAAAGGAGATAGAATGTACAATCAGGTCAGGAATGTATTAGTATCAAAAAGAAGTTACTCTGAAAAGCTGAGGATTTAGCTATCCACAAATAACCAAAAAAATGTATGGAAAACCCTTAAAAATATCACTGGCGACCGCAAACCTCCTCATGCTGAAGGGAATCGACAACTGGCAGATGACCTGAATGTGTTTCACTGTAGGTTTGAGAGGAAACCTCTGTCAACTATCATCACCATCTCCATCTCAGATACAGCAACAACAGCCAAGTTTCCTACAACTGACTCCATCCTTCTGGGGGCCCCACCATTGGTGATCACATAAAAAGGTGTGTGAAGTCTATTTCACAGACAAAAGTTTGGAAAAGCACTAGGTCCAGATAAGATTAATTCCTTGCTTGAAAGTTTGTGCTGATCAATTGGCCTCATCTTTACCTGCATCTTTAATAAATCACGAGAGATGTGATGTTCCTTCTTGCTTCAAATGCTCTGCTATCATCCCAGTGCCTAAGAAACTTTCCATTATGGAGCTGAATGACTACATACTTGTAAGTAAGAAGCAGCAGGGGAAGCTAGACAAAATCACATCAGATACCGGAACAATTAACACAAATGTCCAGGGCTATGTGCTTTTTCCATTACTCTTTTCTCTATATAGCAAGGATTGTATCTCAAAGGATTCCTCTGTTAAAGTACTGAAGTTTGCGGATGATACAACAATGAGTGCTCTATATTAGATGACAACAAATCTGCATATAGTTGGGAAGTTGAACAACTGGCCCTATAGTGTAGCCAGAACTATCTTGAACTGGACACATTCAAAAGTATAGATGTGATAGTAGATTTTAGAAGAAGCCCTCATATTCTACCACCTCTTATAGTACTAGGCAACCCAATATCAACAGTAGATCTTGCAGGTCTGCAGAAAAAATAATTGCCACCAGCCTGACTTCCATTGAGGACTTATATACTGCACGAGCCAGAAAGAGGGCTGTGAAATATAGACCACTCACATCCTGGACATAAACTGTTTCAAGTTCTTCCCTCAAGATGATGCTACAGGGCATTGCATGCCAAAACCACAGACAAAAACATAGTTTCCTCCCCATGCTATTAAACAACTAATTAAACAACACTGTAATATACTCTGGGATGTCAAATAACCTAGTAGGGCTGTATTTCTATTATTATTATCCTTCTCATCCTTCCCATTATCTATTTCTTTAGCTTATTATTATAACTTTGTTGTTTGTATTTCACTATTTATGTTGTTTTTATTAGTATCCTACTATGTTTTATTGCTTGATTACCGTATATAGTATCCTGTGACTATCACTGAGTGTTCTGTCTTATGATTTATGATTGTTTTATGATTATGATTTATCGCTTCTCTCTTGCACATAGTCTGAAAGCTTATGCATCAGAGACAAATTCCTTGTGTGTCCAATCACACTTGGCCAATAAAGAATTCTGTTCTGTTCTGTGCCATGCCATATCATGCCATGCAATGCCATTCTTTACTTCTAGATTGGATTTTTCTTCCCAAAGCTTCCATTACTTCTCTCTGGTGATTTGGAGAATAAATCAATACCCTCTTTGGTATAAAAGCACCACAAGTACAGGAAGACAGTTATCATATTCCCTTCTTCTTTGATAGGCTAAACGTACCTACCATATTTTTCGAACTATAAGATGCTCTGAAGTATAAGATGCACCTAGCTTTTCAGAAGGAAAACAAGAAAAAAAGATTGCCTTTGCCTCTGCCTCCCAGCAATTTGCCTCCTTGCAACAAACAGCAAACAGCCTGGTCAGCTTCAACACAGCCTGATTTAGCATGAGCAGCTGATTGTTGGTTGGATCTGCCTCCCAGAGTACTGATGATCAGCTGTTCCAGTCTACAGTGATCACCACTATCTCCACATACCCCACTTTGGGCCTCTACATGCCTCATTTTTGGCCTTTGCGCATCCCATGGGACACGTGGAGACCAAAAGCAGGGCATGCAGAGCCTTAAAACAGGGCATGCAGAGGCCAAAAATGGGGCCGTGGAGGCGGTGATGGTGATCCAGGAAGCAGATCTAACCAACAAGTAGCTTCTCATGCAAAATCAGGCTGTGCTGAAGCTGATCAGGCTGTTGTTTGCTGCAAGGAGGCAAATTGCTGGGAGGCAAAGGTTGAAGGATAGGGGCTGGCAGGTGGGTGGGGCTTCGGCAATATTTGCTGTATAAGATGCACAGACATTACTACCCACTTTTTTTTGTTATACACTTCATTATACACTCGTTCATTATATGATTTAGTCTCCAGACCCTTTATCTTTGTTGGTGTTCTTCTATGTACAGGGTCTCTGCATAATTTTTGTATCATGGTGACCAGAACGGGTCACAGTATTCCAAGTATCACGAATGCAGAATAAAGTGATACTATCACTTCTCGTGAACTTAATGCTATCCCTCTGTTGATATAGCCCAGGACTTTATTGGCTATTTAGCAGTAGCAGCCCACTGATGGCACATATTTAAGTGATGGTCTACTAGGACACTTAGATCTCTCTCTCTCAGTTACTGTTTTTTAAACCAGGTACCACTCTGTGCGCTTATCTCATCCCTCTCCCCCTCCCCCAATGATCTCAGGAAAAGATGTACAAGGTCTATTTCATAGATAAAAAATTGAAAAAGCTCCAAGCCCAGATGGAATGACTTCCTCTTGCTTGAAAGCCTATGCTGAACAACTGGGCTTCCATTTTTATATCCCTGTTCCTAAGAAAACCCCAACAAGTTGCTCGGACATCTGTAATCATGAAGACATTTAAGAATTTAGTGCTGGCCCATCTGAAAGACATCATGGATCTACAGTTACAAATCCATGGAGTTGCAAGATTCCTTGCAGTTTGCCTATTGAACAAATAGGTAGCAGTTGATGCTGTCAATATGACATTGCACTACTTCCTGAAACTTCTTAAATCCCCAGGGACCTATGCATGGGTACTTTGTGGAGTTTAGTTCAACATTCAATATCATTTCAGAAATTATTCATTCTACATTGATTCATCTCACTGTGCTTGCTCATACTTCTAGCTGGATAATCAGCTTTTTGACAGATAGGAAGCAGCAGGTGAAGCTAGAGAAAATTACATCAATACCCAGGCAATTAGCACAGGTGCCTTTCAGGGCTATTATGCTCTCTCCATTGCTCTTCTCTCTTTGTATCAATAACCACACCTCAAGGGAATCTTCTGTTAACACTCTGATGTCCACAGAAGTACAATGGTCGTTGCCCTAATTTGTTACTGTGATGAATCTACGTATAGATGAGAGATTGAACAACTGGCCCTGTGATGCAGCTGTAATAATCTAGAGCTGAATATGCTTAAAACTATAGAGATAACAGCTTTTAGGAGGAGCCCTTATGTTCTACCACCTCTTACTATATTCAATAGCAGGGTATCAGCAATAGAGTCCTTCACATCTTGAGTTCTATAATTTCCCATGACTTGAAGTGGATGCTTAAGATCAGAATCTTCATTAAAAGGCAAAACAAAATGCTTCCTGCTTCAATTTACAAAGTTCAAGCTTCCCCAGGAGCCAGTGATACAGTTTTATAGAGGAATTATTGAGTCCATTATTTGTACTTCTGCAACTGTCTTGTTTAATATAGTAACCAAATAGGACAGGTATAGATTCCAATGGATAGTCAAAACTGCAGAAAGAATAGTTGCAGCCTTTCTTCCTCAGAAAACCTGTATATAGCTCAGGTCAGAAAGAGGGTGAAGAATACACCTGCAGATTCCTTACATCCTGGAACAAACCAGGATATTGATTCCCTTGGGATGGCGCTATAGGATATTGCATGCCAAGAAAATTAGACATAGGGACAGATTTTTCCCTTGTGTTATTAGTCTGCTGAACACTGAATTTTTGCAGTTCTGTCTAATGTGTATGTAAATTAATCCCTAAGGTGTGGCTATAGTATTATTTATTCCTTTTATTATCTTACTTCCTCCTTTTATTGGCATGATTACTATGATTTGTCACACTTTTCCCCTGCCACCTGTCACCTATTGTTTCCTTGACTTGCTCACGCAGAATAGTGTAAGTACTTAGTATAATTCCATACCCTTCTGCACTTTTAGGTCCCATTTTTTTTATAATTAGCTATAAAAATCCCAACTGTTCAAGGCTTTTGGATGACTTATATACAGTATATTCCACACTAAATGTTCCTGGCCTTGAACATTTGAAATAGACATGTAAGAGCAAGATGACTATATTTGCCCTAAGAGATCCCTGTAACCAGTGTCATATTAATCCATGTAAGAATTACTTGTTTTAGAAAAGAACTGTATGGTATAGCTGTACTAGCAATCCAAAAAATGATCTTTGCATTAATTCTGTGTCTGAGTGATCAAGAATGTATCATTTTATGAGAAGCAGAGATGATTAAAATATAGGTTTTATGTAATCTTCATATTAGTTGCAGCAATGTGAATTTCTTTTAATAGCTTAATTATATCCACTCTTCTCCCACTTTCCTGACTGCTTCCTTTTCTAATTGCAGGATGAGAATGCCCTTATCAGCATGAGAATTTATAGATTCTGATTAGTTGCCAATCATACTTAGCATTTATATTGTCTATTGACTTAAGCACTCTTTTCTCCCCCACTTGATAGATTTCTCCAGTGCTATTTTCGGGGAAATCTTCAGCTTCACTTTTCCCATGCTGCTTCTGAAAATAATTCACATTTACAGGATTCTGCTCTACTTAAAATTTCCTTGAACTTTTTTCTTTTTTAAAAAACTTTACTTCTATCAGAAGCACCACCACTATGTATTTACTGTAGTAGAAACTTGCATTAATATAGTTGTAATAAAAACTACGTTTGATTCAAAAATGATTTTAACTGGTATTTTTTAGCAGTTGCCAGCTATTCTCTAGCCAGCTTTCATTCTCCTATGCCATAGCAAAATCTTAATAAGGTTTATTCAGCTTTATTTTTCTGTTGAAGTCAAATAACCAAATGAATATAATAGAATAGAATAACAGAGTTGGAAGGAACCTTCAAGGTCTTCTAATCCAACCCTCTGCTTAGGCAGAAAACCCTACACCATTTCAGACAAATGGTTATTCAATCTCTTCTTAAAAACTTCCAGTGTTGAAGCATTCACAATTTCTGGAGGCAAATTGTTCCACTGTTTAATTGTTCTAATTGTCAGGAAATTTCTTCTTAGTTCTAGGTTGTTGCTCTCCTTGATTAGTGTTAGGGATAACAGTGTTTGCCCTAACTGGTTTAGGTAAAAATAAGTAATCATGGTTTATATGTTAAAGTGACTGTAACTTTAACTGTGGGAAAGTGATTAGGGGAGTGGTTATGACAACTCCTTAAAAGAAGCAAGCCTGCAACGTGCTCGCTCTCTGGCTTTGAAGATTCCTAATTACTGCTTGGAAGACTGCATTTGCTCGCACGGGAGAGAGAACAAAGGGCTGATTTGTAAGTGAACTGACCCAGGATGTTCTACACGGACTTTGCTAACTGAATATCCCTAAATGGACTGACTAAATGATACAAGACTACTGGACTGTTATTTTGACTATGCTATATAAATGTAATAAACTATAATCTAGNTTGTAAGTGAACTGACCCAGGATATTCTACATGGACTTTGCTAACTGAATATCCTTGAATGGACTGACTAAATGATAGACGACTACTGGACTGTTATTTTGACTATGCTATATAAATGTAATAAACTATAATCTAGATAACACTAGCGTATATGGTATTTTTACTGTATGTTGATGAACCTACAAGCTTAGCTCACTCATCTATCTGTGTGCCTATCTGACTTACGCTGCACATTCTGTTTTGCTTGTCTCCCTAACCCTGGTTGGGGAACCCAGGC
>BHFT01044322.1:0-28530 GCA_004320025.1 Laticauda laticaudata
ACCCTGACAGTTGTGCAGAAGACCAATCATGACACCCTCCATTAAGGAGGAAGATCTCAAAATTGCCAAACGAATTTGGAGTTTCCCAAAGTGCTGTATTCAAAGCACATTAAATAGAAAAGTTATCGTGGAAGGGATACAGATGTGGAAGAAAAAAGGTGCCACAAGCATGCAGGGATGACCGCAGCCTGGGGAGAGGAGTTGTCAAGAAGAAAGGCATTCAAAAAGCTGGAGCTGTTCACAAGGAGTGAACTGACGGTGGAGTCCAAGTGCATCAGGAAAGCACCCACACCTACTCAGATACGGTATCGCTGGTGACATGGTGGTCTTCAAAATGTCGTATGTCCTCTTGTCAACTGTCCTCGGTTCTGAAACAGACAAACATTCAGAATTGCATCTTACACTCGGCTAAAAGAAAAAACAGACCTGGCTCTTGCAATTGAGCTCAGTGGTCATCCAATAAGTCCTTTTAACTGATAGAGCATCTCATTTGTCATTCTCATTTCGGAAAACCAAGGTGGACCAGAGTTCTAGGGAGGAAGAAGGAGAGGCACACACATTTGCAAGATTGCTTTTGACGTCAAACAGTGTGAAGTTCCACAGGGTCTGTGTCTGATTTGGGAGCATGTATCATGCTATGGTGTTGGTCCACTTGCTGCTTTCATTTACAGTCAGGGGTCATGCCAGTCGTCTTATCGCAGGAGATTGTTGGAGCAACTCTCATGCTTCCTTCTGCAGTATGAGCCTTTATGGGGATGCTGACTTCATTTTTCAGCAGGACTTGGCCACCCTGCCCACTCTGCCCAAAAGCCACCAGAAACCTGGTTAGAATGCACCGTTGGCATTACTGTGCTTAACCTTGTGGCACAGCAATTACTCCTGACCTGAACGGCCCATAAGAATCTTATGCGGGCAATAGCAAGAGCGTAAAGTATAATGAGAGACATGAGATCTAACAATTGCAGAAGAGCTGAAGGCTGCTTGATTGAAGGCAATCCTGGGTCTTTCCATAAACTCTCAGCAGTGCCACAGGCCCTGATAAGCTTCCTTGGCCACACCGCACTGACGGAGAGCGGAGTAATTGCTGCAAAAAGGGGCCCAAACCAAAGTGTGCTGAGGTACATATGCTATGCTTATACCTAATTTCAAGGTCCAATATGTTGCGATGTGAGCAATCTTGTTTTATTGATTGATTAATAATTTCTAATTTTCTCTGAGATTGTTGGGATTTTGGGGTTTTCGATGAGTCTGTACCAGCCGATAATCATGTCAATTTATGAAAAATACAGAAATCACAGCTTGAACTATCTTGCTTTGCATGTAATGAATCTATTTCATATATTAGTTTCACCTTTTAAGTTGCATTGCTGAAATAAATGAACTTTTGCACAATATTCTAATTTTTTGCGTTTTACTTGTGTATTAATAGTATCGTGCACATCTGTTTTGCTATACTTCCCCTCTTTTTTATACTTCAGTGAATTAGGGAAGCATTTTCCCAAACTGCTTCTGAATGTTGTCTTGTTTCCCATGACTTAAATAATGTTTCAGTCTTCATTACCTTGTTACTTTGCCTATTTCCATCAAAGTCTCCTCCCTTGTTCTCCACAGGAACAGGTGATATGCTTGAAATAATATATTGGCATTTCATTATTTGCTTAATTATATTCAACCTGAATCTTTAATGTTTACCTATAAAGCTGCAGGCATAATTCCTGCTAATTTTGAATAATAGGGATCACTTTTCTGGAAGATTAATAACATTTAAGACAGCTCTTCCAATGTGGTACATCTACATAAGACTTTTGTCAATGAAGATTTAATTTCCATGTGACATTGGTGAGCTGCAACAACAGATCTTATCTAAAAGTAAAAGGAAGCATATTGAACCAGCAATTTTTAATTTATGGAATTGTTTACTATCTACCGTGAATGTCAGTTAGTTTAGCAAATAAGGGGTTAAAATACAATCAACAAAAATACTTTATTAAAACATGATAAAATGGTAAGATGGTGAGCAATATTAAAATCTCACTAATTGAGAATTCAACTCCAAGGACACAGGGAAGTAGCTGAATCTTAACCACCTTCCTAAATGTCTGTAGAGTTGGAGCCAACTCTCTTCTCTATTGGAGAAGCATAGGTCCAAAAAGGCAGAAGCTAGCATGGAGAAGATGTGACTTCTGGGTCTCCTAAGATATAATGGGAAGAAAGTATACCTTGAGGAACAGGAGAAAAAGGCACAAGTACAGCAACTGTCAGATAAAAAAATCTGTGTCTGAAATCTGTAACCTGAATAAGTGCTTCAGATAAGACTCTGTATTTCTCATGAAGATAAAGAAGGGGGAGGGAACATTCAAATTTGCAAGTATTTGTTACTATAATTTTGTAATATAAAAGTAGTATTAGCATGCATGACTTTGGTTTCCTAGTCTGAACTATCATGAAGGGCTGACAAAAGATATTACTTTTGTGAAGGGACACAACACCTTCTCTTTGTTGAAATATGTGTGATGGATAGATACCCTTGGGAACAGACTTCATGTTCTGTGTCATGTAGGTGATAATGGGAGCCAATGTAGCTGACAAGAGTAGAGATATTACATGATCATAGCAAGAAATACCCATAGTTACCTGCGCTGCCAGATTCAGGATCATCTGCAGCTTTTAGAAGGCCATCAAGACAGCACACTGTAAATGCATTGCAATAATCTAATTGGGAAGTGACTAAGATATAAGTGACTGTGAACAGGACCTTCCTAATCCACAAAAGGGCCAAGTGAAGCATAATATGAAGTTGGGCTGTTGGTCTGAGCTCTGAACTTGGCAATTTGGTTGCAAATGTTTCATCACTATTTGAGGAGACATGGTCAGTGAATTGTGCTCCTCTGTCAGAGCACTGTTCTTTGAATACTTTTTTATGTGATGCAAATTAGTGTGGATGTTGTTTTTGGGCTACTTCTGAGTCATGGTCTGACTTCGGATTGTTTGATTGGCTGGCTGTTGTTACAGAGACATGGTCTTTGGTTTTAAGTTCCTTCTATGTGATGCAAATTAGTGTTGTTTGGATACTGCTGAGTCATGGTCTGGTTTTGGTTGTTGTTACTGAGACATAGTCCAGTTTCTTGTGAGCTGAGGGGTTGTGATTTTTGTTGTTGCATAGTGGGGTGCTTGTTTGTTCATTTTAAATGCTATCTTCAGGATCGCGGTTGATGCAGTTCTTTCATTTTCAGTGATTGGTAGACTGGATCGATGTCAATATGTCTGTTTATTGACTTACTGGTGGAAAACCAGGCTTTGATGAATTCTCTTTCTCTCCTTGATTTTGCCTGGGTTACAACTGTCATTCTGGTTAGATCAAATTTGCGTCTTTCTGAAACTTCTGTGGATGGATATGAGGGATAGTGGGTCATGTCTTTTGATAGCCAGTAAGTGTTGTGCAGTCTGATTGATAGTTTTCTTCCTGTTTGGCCAGATAGTTTTCTTCCTGTTTGGCCAGCATAGGTTGCTGCACTGGATTCGATATATGATCTTTGGTTTGTTTCTGTCTGAGGTTTTGGTTTGAACCCTGTCAAACAACACTAATTTACATCACACAAACAGTAGTTAAAACCAAAGACCATGCTTCAGTAACAACGGTCAGCCAATCTAATAGTATGGTCAGACCATGACTCAGAAGTAGCCCAACAAACAACATCCACACAAATTTGCATCACATAAAAAGATATTTAAAGACCAGTGCTCTGACACACCAGCACAATTCAAAGTGCACTGATGATGTCTCCTTGAATGGTGATGAAATGTTTGCAACCAAAGTGCCAAGCTCGGAACTCAGCCCAACAGCCCAACTACCAACCTGAGCCACTTATATTCAAATACATTTCATAATATGAAGTTTTGCATAGAACCCCCAGTCATAACTGTTCTTTTAGTAGGTGCTGTGACTTCAGGAAGATGTCAGATTGTGAATTAAAGTGAAACTGAATGATCTGGTTCAGAATAAAGGATGAAATATCTCCACTTCCTGGGCTATGTGTCTCAATCCCTCCGGGCCTCAGCTACCTGTGTTTTGAATGGTTAAGCTGCAGCCTGTATTACACATCTAGGCCCCATGATTCCAGACCTTGGAAGAGAACTATGACAGTTTCACCTGGATGATGGGACAGAGACATAAAGCTGACTGTCATCAGCATATCAAGTAAAAAGGGAAAATGGAGGCCCTAGATATCCCAGGAAGCAGGAATATTGAGTTTTGTTTGAATCACCTCTATGGAACAGTGTCCCCCATCTGATGGTATCATAGTTGATGGTATCAAAGGCTGTCAAGAGGGCTAAGATGGAATCACTACCTGCATCCTGAGCCTACCAGGTGTCATGAGTGAGCCAAAGGTATTTCAATACCAAACCACAGTCTGAAACCAAACTGAAAATAGTCTGGATAATCTGCTTCCTTCAGAATCCAGTAGACTGATCATATTCACAACAAATTTCCACAAAAAGGGAAGGTTTGAGACTGGATAGAAAAAAGAAATTGTCCAGATCTGAGGGAATTAGCAGTTGTTCTGCCCTTTTCATGCTTGAGGTCTCTTTGGCTCTGTCCCCAGGATCATAAACCTGAGGATCTCTATTACCATCACTGGGGTCATGAGGAGAAAAGCTGTTGTGTAAAACACAGAGGCTAGTGTAGTAATAATAATCCCAAGTGATGACAAAGGCTGAAGCTCACAACTAAGTTCTCACACTGTTATCTATAGAGTGATAACCCCCTGATAACCCTTAGAGTCCCCAAAATACAATAGTAATTGGGGTGGGATACGACAGGGTTAACTACTGGTTCGGGATTTACGAGCTTCCCTGCCCGCTGTGAACCGTGCGCCTGTTAATCGTCATTAGCATGCTGCATGCTGAGAAGCAGCCTCTGAAACAGCCCTCTTTTCTTGTTTTTTTAACTGCAGCTGTGCCTCGTTCGGCAGCTGAAGTTGAAAAATCAGGAAATAAAGATCAGGTAAGAGCTCGGATNCTTGTTTTTTTAACTGCAGCTGTGCCTCGTTCGGCAGCTGAAGTTGAAAAATCAGGAAATAAAGATCAGGTAAGAGCTCGGATGGGCAGGTGGGCAAAAACATCAGCAGACATAGAACCGGTTCTATGTCTGATGCTCTTGAGAGCTACTGGTTCTACAGAGGTGGACAGAACCGATAGAAATCCACCCTGACAGTAATCCACTGCATTGCCAAGAGGATGTGGCTGGCACCAAAATTGAGGCCTGACTGAGTGCATTTTAGAAAGGTGTACCCTCTCAGTCCATGCCAAGCCAGGTTTCAGTAATGCATGCTAGATTGGCTCCTTAACCAAGATTAGTATTGACATAGACTCATTGTCTGACCATTGTTACGAATTCTCCTGGGCTAATGGTTCCTGCTCAGGCAGCATATCATGGCCATGCTTCTGCACATAGACGGACTATAGTCTGCATATAGTCCGCCTACTGATGAGAGGTTGAACAACTGGCCCTGTGGTGCAGCCAGAATCACCTGGAACTGAACATGCTTAAAACTGTAGAGATGAGAATGGATTTTAAGAGGAGCCCTTCTGTTGTACCACCTCTTACTATATTCAACAGCACAGTATCAGCTGTCTATTTACTTTCAGCAATAGAATTCAGGTTTTTGATTGTATAATCCCCCAGGATTTGAAATGAACATCTAACATTAGAACCATCATCAAGGAAGCACAACAAAGAATGTTCTTCCTACATCAACTCAGGAAATTCAGATTGCCTCAGAAGCTGTTGATACAATTTTACAGAGAAATTATTGAATCTGTTATTTGTACTTCTATAACAGCAACCAAATAATGACAGGTACAGACTTTAATGGATAGGGCTGCAGAAAGAACAACTGCAACCAGCCTGCATTCCATAGAAGACCTGCATATTGTGTGGGTGAGAAAGAGGGCTAAGAAGTATTTTCAGACCACTCACATCCTGGACATAAACTGTTTCAACTCCTTGCCTCATGTTATTACCCAGATGGTCAAGGCTGGTCTTCAGAGTCTTCTTTTTTTCTCTGAACAAATGTTCCAGTCAACTGTCCCCAATGACCAGTAAGGCTCCACCTCCATGCTACCTTAAAGGCAGCCACTCCCAGTCTCCCAAAGTGAACCCCCAGTAGTACAAAGAAGTCCATAAAGTAGGAGCAGGCTCACAGGGCAAGGTCCAGAGTTCCAAGTCCAATCCACAAGGCAGAATCGAGACACAAGACAAAGGCACTCCTCAGGAGAAGAAACAGGTCACAGTTCCAAAGGCACAGTGAAGCAAAGGCCAAATGCAGGCCACAGGAGAAGGGCTAGATCCAAAACAAAATGCAAAGAGCAATCTTCCAAACAACGGAAGACAAACAGCAAAACAGGCATGAGTCAAGGGGGGGGGGGGAGANAGGGGGGGGGGGCAGAGTGTAAGCCAAAGCAAACAATTGTTCCTGACAAAGACTAATTCCCCATGGCTTCTCCTTAAGTTACTTCCCTCCAGGGGTTCCTTGTGAGTAGGGTGGGGTGACCTCCACCCAAATAGCCTTGCAGCCTCCTCTAGGCTTGCCAGCGCTCCACTCTCCTTTCCCTTGGATTCAGTGGAATAGACAGCGATTCCACATCAGAGGAAATCAGCTGCATCTTAGCATCACTGCCAGTGAGCAGCCAATCCTCCCCTGTGTCTATGCAGGCAGGCAGGTCTCTGTTTGGTCAGCTCTTATGAGAAGTCTCTAATACTTGGAAATGTGGACAGAAAAGGGAAAAAAAGAATGAACAGCAGTAAGGTGGGTAGACTACAATAGTAATTGGTAAGGCTTTGCAGGATTTGAAGGGTTAGGTTGGGGACAGTTTGTTTTAGAGAGTATGTGGTTGCAAACAATCGCACTAACTTGATGACATATCATAATGGTACTGTCTATTCTCACATCTATTGCTTTAGAATATCATTGGTAACTATTACAACAAAGTCAGTAAAATGAATACTTAAGTATGTGTATGCTGTGTAACCTTTGCTTAGTTTTTTCCCCTTCTGTTTACTTTTGCACAACTTTCACTAATAAGCTGATTGCAATTTTTCCCAATACATATGGCTTCAACCTTTGTCATAATTCAGGATTACTTCACAAGAGCTTTGTGTCTATCTTTAATACCATTACATATTATTCTGGCATTAATGGAACGCACAGAGATATTTAACTGTGCTGCACTTATAATTTCATAAATGACAATATTTAAATAGCCAGTATACCAGGAAGAGCTTTCTTAACTTTTATGATAGCCATGTACATCTTGATTTTTTTCTTGGGAAATAGATTTCATTGGAATAAGATAGAGTGTTTATATTGTGCTAAAGTTGTGTAATGTTCCTTTTCGTACATTCATTTGCCTTTCCCTATTATATTTATCTATTGGCTTGCTATCCCATCTTCTCTACAATCCCTCATTCCATCCTCTGAAATCTAAAGGACGAGAATGTAACGTTCTGGTACAAGTTAAAGTTCTGACTTTTTGCAAAGCCCTCCTATGTTAGTGCTTCTATTTTAAACATCTTTCTTTTCAAAACAATCCCTTTTAAATCTGAGCTATTACTTAGTTTTTTCAACCTGGCACCTGTTATATATGTTGGGATGGAAGTTGAGAATTTGCCAGTGGCGTGTAACCATCTGGGGGCATCATATCGAGGAAGGTTGCTATTATGTTCACTTTTTAACAGCCATTCTCCCATGAACTGTTCAGAGCATCCAGTAGTGGGAGATGCTTCAGTCTCTGCATGTCTAGGCTGGGCTTAATTTGTGGAACGCTCCTCCTCCTCCACGATACTCCTCCCCCAGCGTCCCCCAGTTTTGGCTCAGACCTAATGAGAGAAGGCAGTGCCTTGTGATTCTCCTTAGGCCGAAACAGTAAAAAATTCTTTCTTTGCTAGCAGGTTTGACAATTAAATCACTTTAGAATAGCTTTTAAATTCCATTCAATTTCTTGAAGTTGGCTCACATTGTAGAGCATCGCTCGAATTTAGGGAGAGTGCCATTTCATGCCCCAAAGTGGCCAGGAGGCTTCGCACTGCCTCCATGCCGTCCTCCCCACAAGCGACTATTTCTACCCCTGCCATTCCGACGATTGCCGCAGCGTTTCTTACTTCAACACAGCGGCTGTGAGCTCTTTGCCTCTCACAACAAAAAGTCGATATCGCTTCCCCCCCCCGAACGCCATTTGGAGTGGCAGGATCATAATACTTAGCTACTTACACCCTTCCCACCGCTTAGAACCTCAAAGAAAACCATCGGAAGGGTTATTCCTTCGACACTAGCAGGAGCATTTGCTGCTTGGAACATGCCAAAAGTTTAACGGCCGGAGGCCATCCTCTTTTACAAATCTCGGTGGGCGCGCAGCCTGTTTCCTTCTTTGTGCTGTGTGATCGGTGCTCTGCTTGAGCAGAGGTTCCCTGCAGAAATACTGGCGACCATTATACCTTCGTTTTGGTTGTTTTACATTTTGCAGGCTATTCTTACCATTTAAATTGTTGGGAACTAACCCTCAAGCCCAATCAACCCAGCGGCACCAACATACAGCACTTAGCCTGTGTCCCGCCTGCTGCAAGGAAGCTGTTGAAGCTCGTATCCTTACCAATCTGGACTGTGAGGAATTCCTCAATTGGTGTCTTGGTTTGCCTCAGCCATAACATTGTGCCACTTATTTAATATCATATAATATTTTGCCGATTATATAGTATATTCTGTTTTCTGAGGTTTTTGCAGCGTATTGTATTGTGCAACTTTGCGTTAATTCGGGTTTCTCCCGCATAAAATTGGAAGTATCAAGCAATGTTTCGATGAAGTTCATTCATCATCATTCAGGCTCATTTCTTCGGTTCTGTGCGTTCAGGATAATGTTGAGCTTGCAGTGCTTCTTCCTTTTAACTGCTAGTGGGCGGTGTGACTTGATTGGGTGGCGGCTTGGCTGTGTTCTGATTGGGTGGGTGTGTTCTCATTGGTTGGGGGTTTTGGCTGTGTTCTGATATGGCTGGGAGCTGTGTTCTGTTCAGGTGGGGGTTAGGTTGATGCTCAGGTTAGGTCTTCGTTGTGGGATTTGAGCTGGTAGTTGTGATCCTGTTGTTTGGCTTCACGTTCTGGTCGCTGACATCTTCATGGTGGTGTCAGTTCGCTTCTTGTATGGGTCAGAGGGCGTTTCAAGGCGGTAGTTATAGATAATGAGAAGAGGAATAGTTGATTGAAGACCACAACAGAAATGATAACCACACACCTTCACCTAGAAAAAAGACTCACACCCACACAAGAAGAATGAGACACGACCAAAGAACCAGAAAGCCGTACCTCAGCATGCACATTACCGCTTCAAACCCCTCTGACCCATACAAGAAGTAACTGACACCCCACCATGGAAAGACGTGCACGACCACGAACTGAAAAGCCAAAACAACAGGATCCAGCTCACCAGCTCAAATCCCCCAGCAACCTAAACTAACCTGAGCACAAACCAAGCCCACCTGACAGAATATGAATCCGCAAATCAGAACACAGCCAACCCCGCCTACAATCAGAAACAGCAACCCCAACCAATGAGAATCAACCCCCACCCAATCAGAACATAGCCAAGCCCCTTCCCCAATCAAGTCACACCCCCACTAGCAGTTAAAAGGAGAAGAGCTGCAAGCTCACATTACTCTGAGAAGCACAGAGCCAATAGAAACAAGCCTGAAGATGTATAATGAGACTTTCATCGAAACGTTGGCCTAGATACCGAGAAACGTCTGTGGGAGAAAACCGAATAACAAAATCCATTACTATGTTTTTAAGCTTTCCGCGGGTACTTACAAGTGTGCTGTTTAGTTTCCTTCGGGTATTATCCCACGTCAATTGTGATTTGGCCATGGAAAAGAAAACCGTAAACAAATTTCCTAACACAAACCTTAACAACACACACCCCCAAAATCAAGTTCACATTGGAAACGGAAATAAACAAACAACTACACATTCCTAGATTTACTACATCTACAAAAAGAACACGATGGCACACTGGACACACCACATATTACCAAAAGAAAACACACACTAACCGCTACCTGAATGCCCAATCCCACCACCACCAAGCACAGATTAAATTTCGTGCGCAAAACACTAATTTACCAGAAACAAACGACCTGAGCAGACAAAGACAGCATATAAAGACTGAACTAGGCACCTGACGTGAAGTATTGACAGCAATGGCTTTCCAAAAAAACAAAAAATCATCAACTTGCATCCACAAAACACACCAAGACATAACAGAGACCTAGAAGACCCAACAGACCTATGGAACAGCTGTCTTGCCTACATAAGACAAGGTACTACAGATAAAATCAGTAAAGATACTACACAGGTCATCACTCAAGACTGCCTTCAAAAACAGACAAAAAATAGCACCATCCTTTAAGAAACCCCAAGAACAAAAGACCTGGAAAACCAAGGCATTTACAACTTCCCTGTACATCCATGCCGGGCCACATACATTGGCAGACCATAGAAGAATAGTACCTGCCTAGATGAACACAACAATGCAGTTAAAAAAAGGCTTGAACACACCTCCTCACTAGTCCAACACATGAAACCACAGGTCCAACATCAACTTCCAATGGCACCAAAACCCGTAGCCATATGAAAACCCAACCACAGAATCAATCAGAGAAAGCCATAGAGATTTGAAAAAAAAACCTGAAAGCATGAATAGAAAAAGATGATTCAGCAGGCACTTCAATCATTTGGAAGCCGCACCTTCAAATAGAAAAGATCTCCACACCACAAAACAGACAACACTGGAGCACAAACAGACTCCCTCTGATGCCATCCAACTCAACACCCGCCCACACCAGGCACCCAGGTGAACTAGCTTCCTAATGGATAGGCAGCCGCCTTTCACACGAAGCCAAGCTGCACGAAAGCCTCCAACAACAGGAACAGAGTGTTGCAGCTCAATTCAAAGCCACAAAACAAAGACAGAAGAAACCAGAAACACCAATCAATCAAACTCAAGCCACGTGAACACAGACCCAGGTCCTTAGCCAATCAGAATAGACCAGCCTCGAATTTTAAACAGAAGCTGTTGAGACCCCAACTCCATACAGAAGCTGATGAATGGCAGATGAGGATTCTGCTGAAACGTTGCATACACTTGATTAAACAGCACTTACCAGCTGCAACGTGGGATAATTACCCGAAGGAAGCTAAAAGCACGCACACACACCACACACACACACACCACACACACAACACACACACACACACACACACATATATATATATATATATATATATATATACATTGAAAAGACGGTCTTGGCGTCAGTTCTCACTTGGGAAGGTCTACTTTCTCTTTCCCATCATCCATGCATACGGACTTTCCTTCGAGGAGCCACAAATTTACACCCTCCAGTAGTACACCGTTATCCCACCTGGGACCTTAACAAGGTCCTCGTTGCACTCACTAAGGGTCCTTTTGAATCCTTGAAATCGTCAAGTCTCCAATTTCTGACGTATAAAGTAGTTTTCTTTGTAGCGATCACTTCTGCTCATCGTATTTCAGAGATTGCAGCCTTGTCTGTCAGACAAGATCTTTGTGTTTTCCATGCTGACCGGGTGGTCCTTCATCCTGATCCTACATTTATATCCAAAATTAATTCAGCCTTTCATCGAGCACAAGAGCTGATACTTCCTAATTTTTGTCTCAGACCATCCCAAGGGATGGAACTACAATGGCATAGGCTTGATGTGAGGTGAGCATTGCAAATATATATCAACCACACAGCGGCTTTCAGAAATACAGAGGCCTTATTTGTGTCCTTTCAGCCCAACAGTCAGGGATGCAAGGTCTCACTTTCTACGATAGGCCGTTGGCTATGGGCCGTGATAGTGAAATCGTATCAGACTCAATCCCTGCAGGTGCCCAGGAGCATAACAGCTCAATCAACCAGGAGCGCGGCAGCATGGGCCACACAGGCACCAATAACTAAAATTTGTTGAACTGCAACTTGGGCCTCTCCATCGCTATTCATTAAGGCATTATAAAATAGATGTGTTTTCATCCGCTGAGGCTTCCTTTGGCAGAAGAGTTCTGCAATGGGTCCACAGGAACCAGGAGGAGATTCCAGGCCAGATGGAACCCTTCCCGTAGGACAGGCCAAGCTTTGGTATGTCCCACTCCTGGATGCTCTGAACAGCTCATGGGAGAAAGGGCATTGGTACTTACCTGACACGCCTGTTCTCTTTGAACTGTGAAGAGCATCCAGCCCCACCCCTTTTTTTCCATCTGGTGGGGTCCTGTTTCGGCCAACAAGTTGTTAGGGCATTGAGGACGAGGGTGGTTAAGTATCTCATCTTCTCCAAAACTGGGAAACGCTGGGGATGAGTATCGTGGAGGAGGAGGAGCATTCCACAAATTAAGCCCCGCCTAGACGTGGAGACTGAAGCACCTCACACAACTGGATGCTCTTCACAGCTCAAAGAGAACGGGTGTGTCAGATAAGTACCAACGCCCTTTTTCTCCTGTATGGTTGACCTTCATACCTATGAATTTTTTTCTCTTATTTGCTGATATTAATCACAGATTAATTTTTATGAGTTTCTTCTTTTAAACATAGTTTTTAGGATACCTTTTTTCCTCACTTTTTTTTAATCGGATCCTGATTTATTTTCTCTATATTTCAATGTGCTCTCATGCTCCTGCTTTTTTCCATTGGATTTAATAAAGCTCCCTTAAATTTAATCAGATTCACTTCTTTCTCTGTCTCTGTCTCTGTCTCTCTGTCTCTGTCTCTCTGTCTCTGTCTCTTTCTCTTAGCAATAATAAAGCAAGATAATCAGAAACTGGCATAGGTTGCAATATTTTTTTTATCAAATTTGTACAGCCATCATATCTCAAAGGGTGAATGGTGTATAATAAAACTAAGTTAAAATAGATTAGAAAAAACACTTAAAATGATTAAACATAAATGAGAATACAATTTCATGGGGGTTAAAATCAGATTGCTACATGTGACAGAGCCTCCTGGTACAAAAACCAGCTGGGTGACTTTGGGCTCTCTAGCCAAATTACCTTACAGGTTTCTTGTTGTGGGGAAAGTAGGAGGAGGAAGGAGTATTTTGTGTGTGTTTGTCACGTTGAATTACTGTATTTTTGGGCTTTAAGACACTCCAAAGTATAAGATGCACCTAGCTTTGGGGGAGGAAAACAAGAAAAATAATCTGCCTCTGCTTCTCAGCAATTTGTGTCCTTGCAGCAAACAGCAAACACCCTGGTCAGCTTCAGCACAGCCTGTTTTAGCACAAACAGCTGAATATCAGTTGTATCTTCCTCCTGACGATCAGCTGTTTCAGGCTGCAGGGATCGCCATCACCTATTGCCACCTCTGCGCATCCCATTTTCAGCCTCCGCATCCTGTTTTCGGCCTCCACACGCTCTGTTTTTGGACCCTGTGCGCCGATTTTTGGCTTGTTCCAAGTGGTGGGAATTGGAGGCCGGAGGGTGGGTGGGGCTTTGGCAACATTCACTGTATAAGATGCACGGACATTTCCACCCACTTTTTGGAGGAAAAAAATACATCTTATACACCAAAATATACAGTGCTAATATTAACAAAGCTGGAAAACAAATAAATAGAGTGTTCAGATACTTGGATATTTGAATATAAAATAACAAGCACATAGTGGCTGTCAATTTTTGTTTCACAATGTAATTTTATTTCATGGAATGCTACTTTTGAACAAAAGGTGTAACAGATGTGCATTTATTGTATGCAAAATAAACAAAAAAGAAGTCCCTCATTTCTTTTCTAAAAATATGCACTTTTTATTTCCTTAACTTCTTCCAACCATTCTTTTCTCAGATAAAAGATGATATGGTATACACCGTACAGCATGGACAGACTCATACACTCTTATTCCAGACTGTATTTAGTATTTTATGAAGCATCATGAGCAATAAACAATAAGACTCTTTATTTCACTTAATCTGACATAGTAATTCATGAAATGCTAAAATATGTTTTTGAGTGTACTGAAATTGGTAAGATTTTTTTTCATACTTCAGAGGGCAAGGCCAAACAAAATGCTTCCAATTCTAAATTCATCAGCACATTAAAGAAGGGAGCTGTCAAAATATTTAACAGTTTTTACCAAAGGATTTTAAATGACTTTAATACTGGAAAACTTAACATTCCTGAAAGTAAAATTCTAATAAAGGATAAAATCATAATTGAAAAATAAAAAGGTAAAGGTACCCTCCAAATTTTTATGCTTAAGGCAATGCAGATAGCAAATAAATATTGTCACTGTGTATGAAAGAATGTTATGGAACATAACAGATGACTAATTAATAATACAAAAGACATCAAAATTATTCCCACTTGCGGGCTATTAGCTTCTTTTAAAAATAATAGGGTTGTTTATCAATATTTATGTCCAGAACAAAAACATGTGTGGCATTACATTTATTGTTCAATTCTGAAATAACCCTAAACTCGCAAAAGATAGATCACTTACCACTAAAATTATTTGAATGTTCAGTGAAATAAATAGATTGGATGATTTTAAGTTATAGACTACAAAATTAAAGCTGAAGAATGAAAAATTCTTAGATTTTGGTGAAACTTTTCAC
The DNA here is from genome assembly GCA_004320025.1 of Laticauda laticaudata. Classification (NCBI taxonomy): domain Eukaryota; kingdom Metazoa; phylum Chordata; class Lepidosauria; order Squamata; family Elapidae; genus Laticauda; species Laticauda laticaudata. The sequence goes on from BHFT01044322.1 coordinate 14,671, forward strand.
CAAAGAAAATATGTTTATGTGTCAATGTTGACTCCTTATCACTGCCTGAACAGATTCTTGCAGTTTTCTTGACAAGATTTTGGAAGTAGTTTGTATTGCCTCCTTCCAAGAGTTGAGGGAAAGTTACCAGCCAAAGGTCACCCAATTGGCTTTGTGCCTATGGCGGAATTAGAAGTCACTGTCTCCAGGTTTCTAGTCTGATGCATTCACTGTTACACGAAACTTGTCAGAAATAAAATTTTTATTAAAAATTAGGAAACATCAATGACTCTATCTTTTAACGGCATTAAAATTGATGCTGTCTGGCAGCAAAAGTGTCTTTTCAGTCAACATAACTTCAAAATCAAGAGAAGAATGGAGTTAGCTCAATTTTAATTTATATTTTAGTTCTTGGTTCTTGTAGAAATATTTTCCTCTAAATAAAAAAGATAACCTCACCAAAATTTGACTTGGAGACCAAAAATGTATGAAGTCAGCTAGGCACAAATATTTATTTTATATACTGATTTGAGTTGTTGGAATTTTGTTCTCAATCTGTATAGGTGTGTATACACAAAAGAGAAAAAGAGGGCATACTAGTGACTGGAATCAGCATTTTCAGAAGTAGTCCAGTTTTTCATTTTTCCTTTTCTTCTTTTGTTTCTATCAACATATTTCTAATTTTTTATTCTTATTTATATGTAATAAAAATTTGAATTTAATGAGTTATGGGCTCTTATTTCAGAAAGGAATCTAGACATATCACAGACTTTGATCTTTCCTGAGTAGAATATGGAAGGAAAAAGAGAGAAGGGCTGCAACTTCACCTTTTCCCAGGTAAATAGAACATTAGAGGAAAGTAATGTCAGCAGTATGTCCAGAGGATCCAATCCACCAAATCCCATACACCACATGAGTTGTGCATTACAACATAGATGACTTTCTATGACTGCTAGAGGCCAGATTTGAGGAGGCAGAGGAGGACCTGTACAGGGAAGATGAGCTCAGCAACTGCCCAAGTAAGCACCAGACAACAATGCTGCAACTGGCAAGACCAACCCACAGGTGACCTAATCACGAAACTCAAAAACGAACTGCTAGCAGATCCCTGGTTCCGGGACAATCAACACATCTTCACAAAAAGAGTTGACCTAGCGTGGAAGGGGATGAAACTCTGATGTCCCAGAATCCCTACGCACCCTAGTCCTCCAGAGGACTCACTACGCCAAACCAGCAGGCCATTTGGGTTCTAAAAGATTTTACACTTAGCATAAGGGAATCATCCTACAGACCCTTAGCACCCCCTTAGAAGTATGAATGAATGAATGAATCAGCAGGAGAATCCCCTGGGAAGCTTGTCAGGGAAAGAAGGAGGGGGGGAGTGAGAGAGGGAAGAGTGTCTTTGGGATTTATCAGGAGAAATCCAGAAGGTGGATTTCCATCCTATTTCTGTCCTTCAAGGAGATGAAGGTGGGGAGTGCATTTAAGGGGATGCTAAGGCTCTGTAGGATGATTCCCTTTCTCTTATGTTTGGATTGGAAGGTTTGCCTCTGCTCGAAGGGCAAATGGATAGNGGGGGGGGGGGGATAGAGAAGCTGCCCAGCCAGTCTGTATTCCTAGGAAACTGACGGAGGGAATGAGAATAAATAAAACTTAAAAGAGGGGGAAAAAGTCCCTGGGGGGAGTTTCGGGTGGCTGGAGCAAGAGGAAAGTACCTGACCGTACAGTTGATGAGACCGTGACCTGAAGCAAAGTGAGGTGTGGGGGAGAGAAATGGCATCACCCTCCTGCCACCACTTCCACCCACCAAAGCCCGAATGACTCATCGACTTACAGGATGTTGTCGACACAGCTGCCATCAAGCAAAGCGATGTCCCTGCAGGAGTTTCTCATCAGCAGCAGGGTCTGTTCTACCGCTGCTGCTGCTGCTATTGTTGGAGATGGCGCTGGCGAGAGAGGTGCCACCGCCAGCGGAAACCGTGGAAGCTACAGAAGCGGCTCCCCTACCCAAGAAGTGGCTGAAACACTGCCGGTGGAGAAATGTGCTCGAACCATTTCTCCACCCGCTGGAAGAGCCACTTCTCTGTTACTACCATTCCATGATGTCTAGCAGGGAGTCCGGCCTCTGCATCATGCCCAATGGCAGCACTCCAATCGCGGCATAAGCGTTTGTAAGTGAGGGCACAAAGGAAAATGACGCTGGCAGAGGAAGTGGCAGCGGCAGCCAATGAAGGTCCCACAATGCAAAGTGCCCTGCCACCAAGGCTGACATCCCCATCATCATTCCTGTCCACTGACCTGGCCTGCAGCCAGCACCATATCCGAGCCTGCAGCAAAAGTGCTTGGCGGGGGTTGGGAGCTCTCCGCACTCCACCATGATCGGCCATTAGGAGTGGCTGGTGGCGAGGCATGGCTTCCATGCGGGTGCATGGGGTGGGGAAATTAAGTCATTCACCAAAAGACGGCTTAGCCGTCTTTTCAGGGGTCAAAAGAAAAGGCCCCGCCTTATTTTCTGAGAAACATGGTAGTTCTCATATGTCTGTGAATACTGCTACATTATAATATCTGTTGCAGTGTTGCAAATGTATCAATTTATTTCTATTGCTATTCTTAGTTTTAGAAATCCTTCTGCAGGTTTGCAATGGGATGCAACTAAGTGAAATTTAAAATTGGTGCTGAAGCATTTTGACGAATAAAATATGATATTGACATATCTCTTGGCATTATATCTGTTATGTTCTTTATCATTGCTTGAAAGAAGATAATACATATACAGTAATAATAGTGTTTGATACTTGTGAACATAATGATGATTAATTTATATAGTTCTTTTCCCAAAGGTACAAACAAGACATATATGCACAATGAAAATCATTTATATAACAAGTTAGAATATACCTAATTATCTTCCAGCAAATTACATTTCTGAATATTATTTCTCCTCCAGGAACATTTTAAATGATATTGCATGATCAGAAAATTCATTGCTTAAAAAAATGTTGTCAGCCCAGTAGAAGGAGTAATTATGGCCTTAATTCTGGATATCCAGTGATTAGAATGGCAGTTGCTTTGTTTTGGAACAAGAAAAATTGAAATTAGCTCTAGACAGCAAGGGTAGTGTCATGGTAATCAGATTCTTAAATTACTAGTTGATAGTCCTTCTGTTGTGGGTGCTGAGCATAGCAACAGCAAAGTAGGGCCGTTTAGGATGCCAGAGGCGTTGTTTGAAATGAAAAAGTAGAATTCAAAAAAGGACAGCAAGCTTATAGCAAGTAATCAGCAAATAGTAAAAACTGGTGAAAGCATTAATATTGAATGTTTTTGTGTCACAGGCTGTATTAGAATTGACTGTTAAGGGGATTAGCAATTCAAAAATGAAAACCCATCAAAACATTTCTCTAATCCACTGACTAGTTTTCTACATGTAAAATGCATAGCATGCTGCTGCAAAACACTATAGCATCTATTTTAAATGCTTTTGGAATTCATGACTTCAACGAGTTAATACAAGGATATTTAGGAGATCTGCTTTGTAGTAGAGTATAATTTTCTACACAGTCTATGGATTGTAATTTTAGTATAATTAGACCATGTACTGTATAATTGACAGACTGGATTTTATCATAGATTTAATTTGTTAATTTTTTTTGTACTAGAATTTTTAGTAGTATATTTGCTGAGTGTTTTTATTTATTCTGGTCTCTGGTCTATGACTGTAAGAAACTGAATTGAATAGAATACATATTTTCTGCATATCATGTATTTCAAAGGAATAATTGTCTTACTTTATAGTTAGTCATTGTCTTAGCTTTTGATATAGTTTATATCAAAATTGCTCTGAGGACATAAAATATTTCGTCTGCTCAGGTGAATTAAACTGCAGCTTAATTTGCAAAATAAGAGTTTAAAGCACAAGGTTAATTTCTAGCATAAGGTAACCAGGAGTTTTCTAATCCTTTTCAAATACAGTCACTTATAAACAAGGGTGGGATTCTACCAGTTTGCACCTATTTGGTAGAACCAGTTGTTAACATTTTAAGCAGTTTGGAGAACTGGTTGTTAGAAGAAATTGCTGGCCTAATCCTGTAAGAAAGGCAGGAAGGAAACATTCTGGTGTTGTTTACAGAAACTGCCTCTCCATTAACCCTTATTACATTCTTGGCAGGACTAGACTTCCTGTCTCAGGAACATCTCTGGAGTTTTTTTCCCCTCCTTTGCTGGTACTTTGCTTGCGTGGAGTGACCATTCAAAGTTACAATTGCACTGAAAAAAAGTGACTTATGACCATTTTTCACACTTACGACTGTTGCAGCATCCCCAAAGTCATGAGAGGCCAAGCGAGGAGATGGGTGCTTCGATGTGAATGATATTGAGTTGGCCATATCCAGCCAATAACATGACCACCAAGCCATGTCCACCCAGTCACATGACCACCAAGCATGCCCACCACTCAAGCCATGCCCACAGAACTGGTTGTTAAAAAATTTGAATCCCATCCCTGGTTATAAAGAAAGACTGGTGATAGTGCAGGCTGGTAAGAGACAGAAACTAATACCTAAACATTGCTTCATGGTGTGGGTTTCTTGATTGTAACAAAATATACTTTGCTATGGGGGATGGATTTAGACATATTAAAATTCAACATATAATGTAAGCTCACATTAACTCTGTGTCGTGTTCTTGAAAACTAAAAATGGGGAAAGCTGAATATTTCAGTAAATAATATTTGAATGAATAGATTGAATTAAACCACAATAAACTTGGGTTTTGGTTTAACATGTTTTATGAATACAAGAATTGTAGATCTAGAAATCATGGAGTTCTAAGTTTTTGTTTGATAGGTATATCCAGCTAATATTTCATTTTTGATCAGTTGTAATAAATACCATCAAATTGACCTAAAAGCTGCATGGATTGAAAGCAGACACTTGTTTGGATAGCAGAACAAAGAAAATTTATTTAGGTCCAAAATACTATAACCACTAAAGCAGGAGTGTCCAACTCAAGGCCCAAGGAGTGTCCAACTCAAGGCCCACAGGCCGGATCTGGCTCCTAGGGTGCTTAGATCTGGCCTGCAGAGCCGTCTTTGAAACAGCAAAGGACTGGCCTGTGGTGCCTCTGACAATGAAAACGGAGTTCCATTTTTGCTGAGAGAGGGTTGCAGCTGAAAACGGAGTTTGGGAGCCTGTTTTCGCTGCCAGAGTGCTTGGGACACCACAAGCACTTCCAACATGAATGACATTGAGCTGGCCATGCCCACCCCAGCCCCTTGAGATCACAACCCTGATGTGGCCCTCAATGAAATCGAGTTTGAAACCGCTGCACTAAAGGATTGGCCATACATGCAACATTATTATTGCTGTTTATAATTTATTATGCTGGACTGATGCTAGGAAATTGCTTTGAAGGAAAGGGTACAGTGCCCTCCTCACAAAATAAGTTAATATATAGCAGTTAAAAACCATGGACATTAAAACAAGACAGAAACAGATCTCTTAATAATCTTGTTTGCGTTTTAATGCAGTCTGCCATGATGATTGTACTTGGATACATCTTATTACGCTTGGATTTTTTTTGAAGTTTAATGCTACACATACCTTCAGTTTTACACATGTAAGGGAACACACATAAAAATTAGCTGGCTTCTAGATTTTCAAAGAGAAAATATTTGATGATAGAGAGCTGCTAGTTTGGACTCACTGCTACATTAATGTTTGAGTTATCTTATTTATTATTTATTTATTATTAAATATGCCTCCTATCTCACTTTAAAATGACACTTGGCAGCTTACAACATTAAAAATGATAAAACCATAAAAGATAAATATTTCTAAAAACAGTAAAAATAGAATTGTAATCCAAATGAAGTTGCGATTAACAGATGGGGAGGGAGAGTGTGGGGAGAGAGGTGGGATTTTTCTCTTAATTCATCAACCACCTCCAGTGTGATACTCCCCCATTGGGGCCACAATTCAGCTGGCAGAGCCAGATCTTCAGGCCCTTACAGAAGGGTGGGAGCCAATCTCATCTCAGAGGATAAGACGTTCTGAAGAGTAAGAACAAAATTCCTGACTGATGGGGCTTGTAGCATGCTCCTTCTGTCAGATCAGGGACACCATCAAGACCAGCACAGATCTTCTCTCTCAACTGGTCCACAGCAATATGCCATCCTCTAACTGCAAGCCCTTCATCACGTACGTGAGCCAGACCCTCATGGACCTGCCCAAGGCCCAGTACCAGGTGATGAAGCAGAAGATCACAGCACCTCTGCATAACCCTCCAGGCCCAGATGAACCTACTCCGACCCAGTCCAGGTCTGCTCCTCCACCCCAGGCGATGTCACAGCCCTTCCACGGCTTTCAACAGCCCTCACCTACCAAGGCTATGAGTACCAGGACTTCCCACACCAGAGGCAGCCCTTCCCAGTCCAGGCCCAGGTTCATCGCATGCCACAGACGCCTCACCTCACCCAGCAGTGGGATGGGCAGGGATATCTGTGGGATGGGTAATAGCTGTGGGATGGGTTAAGATAGTCGTGGGATGGACAGGGATAGCAGTGGGATGGGTAATAGCTGTGGGATGGGCAATAGCTATGGGATAGCTAAACGTCCAGTGCAAGCATAGTGGGACTGTATGGTCCACCCTCCCAGGTGCCACATATATGGCCCTTTACTATCAATAACAATGTTTTGTTACTGTGATGCTCCATCTTCAGCTGTCATTTGTTACCTTTCAGAGGGTGATAGAAAATCCGGTGTTTTTTGGGGGGAGGGGGGGATTTGTTTCCCCCATTCATTTTTTCTTGCACAGGGACATCCAGAAACAAAGTTCCCCAAAATGTATGCCTGAGGGTCTTTGGAACATCATCCACACATTTCAACATAAACACAACTCTTTGTTAAATGCCCTGTTCATTGTAGGGCCACTCAACATACATGGCACCACAATCTCAATCGTGTGAGGAGACAGGTGTAAGGAGGCACCACATTAAGCCATCGACCATCCTGTTTGCACTCCACTGCTCCAGCTGGGAGTTGCACCGAGTGTTCAGGAGCAGTTGCGCTGCTTCTTCCCTTCACGTGACAAGCTCTGGTTGGGAGCGCCTTGCACATCCACAGTGTTCTATCAGTGTTTGCCCTTGCCTCCATCTATCACCAGGTCGCATGTCCCCATTCTTGTTGGATGGATGCCACTAGACCCTGTTTCTGGGGCAAGACTGAGAGGTACCGGGGCACATGATGCAGATGATGCAGGATTGCAGGCAAGCTTCCATGATGTCCTCACGGTCTCTGGCGGATGCTTGCCATGGTGGTGATAATGTTGTAAGTATGACTGTTGGCCAGGATGCTCCCGTATGTGCAGTTCTCCACCAACCCGCCTTGCCTGGACAGCCTGTAGTTGCAGCTCCTCTCTTCACGGGGTGAGGCATCTGGAAGTGTGAGGGGCTTCATGAGGTAGGTTCTGAGGGAGGAAGGGACGTCATCCCAACGATAAAGTCAGGCACATTTGCTGAGTGTCGTTCGGCAGGGGATCTGGATCATGGAAAACCCATATGAGGTTGCATTCAGCCCCTCTTGAGAGTGACTGGACGTTGGTTATACCTAGGGCATCTGAAAGATGACCGTTTGCCTGAAGCATCGATGTAAGATGAACTTGTAGTCAGCATTCAACCATGGCGAAGAGGGATTGATGCTGAAGAAGCACCTTGAGTTGTTGATAAGTGGACCCTGACTTGGCTGGCGGCTTTTGCAGGCCACCATGGCTTACCATCATGGTTCCAAACGGCAACTTGTGGGGAAGTGATCCACTTCTTATACCACTTGGCTCGTGAACTTTCTTCCATTCTTCTCAGTCGGAGGGGCACTTGGAGAGCTTCTCCAGGTATTCTTTTGATAGTGGCCTGCACCACTTCTCTTGTGACCACAATTGCTGAATGGTAGTTGTGTTGGCACCCTCCAGCATACTGATTGTCCTGTACATCGGTCCCTGAGGCCAGGGTTGGCGGCAGAGTCAGTGCCACCTTCAGTCCAGGGTCCCAGGCTGCGGCCCGAAGTTGGTGATTTGCCTTGGTCAACCTGGGTCTTAGCCACGTCCACAACTTACGTCAAACATGGCTGGAGGCATCCTCATTAAGTTCTTGGAATGCCGAGCATTCTTCGTTCCTCAGCTCCAGCATCAGCTATGTCTATACAGTCCGTACTTGAGCTCTTCTCGCGATCCATCTTCGGACCCAGACCACTTCTTGGATGCTCTATTTCTTCCCATAGAACAGAGTTGAAGAGCCTGTAGAGGGCTTCGCACTGTTGTAACGGATGGCAGCTACCAAAAGGAGTGTGTTATGATGTCATGGTGGAGATGACTGGATTGCTGTGGAAGAGCAAGAGCAGATTTGAAGGCTTGAAGAGGTCTGCACAAGGGCTGCTGGATGGAAAGTGGTGAGACCAGGTGATTTCCTCCCCTATGTTTATAGGAAATATAGGTTTTCCGCTCGGGTCCTTGATGCATCCTCTAGGCATCCTGCAGGACATCCTAAATATCCCGATATACAACATTTTTTCCATTTTAATGCTTGTATGCGAGCTGCAATCCACTTTCATCTTTTCTTACGTCCGTGCTACTAACGCTGCGTTCCGTTCCGCGTCCGTTCTCTCCTCCCTGGTGTACGTTTTCCGTGGAGTTGGATTTGAGTTGTGTGGGATGCGCAGCGGAATGCTAGCGGATATAGCGGAATGTCTCGTAACGGATGAAGACGGACGTAAATGGGTATGTTCCTCATATGCGTAGTGGATGATTATAATGGACGTGTTGGATTTACATTTTCGCTCAAAAAGGTTGTGCAGCCAAAACTTTTTGAGTGGATGAATGTCAGTAGACGGGGATGCTGGACGGATAGAGAAGTATTGAAAAAACCGGACGCAGTGAGTACAGAAATGTGTTTTGTTTTGGGAAAAACACACGAAGGTAGCAACAACAAAAAGCCTTTATTCAACAAACAGTCAGAATAGGACATAGTGGCTGCAGGCGAGGCTAGCCTTTTATTACAGGCTGACCTGCCTGCTTTCAGCCTATGGCATTCCCTGGAGATTTGCCGTCTTTCAGCAGCTCTTTGGATTGGTTCCTGAGTCCACGATCAAGAAGGTAAAGTCTAGGAGTCAACCATTTACATATAGAACACCCTCCCTCTTAGTTCAGATCCTACGTACGTTACATAGTCACGCAGGTAGTGGGGGTTCTTCGGACTCGATTTGACTTGCGCAGGTTCATTCTTAGCGAAGACTGTGTGTGGCGGTTCGGATGGGGGTGCTGTTGTCTTCCGGATCTTCGCTCTGAACCGTCTAGGAAGGGTTGCAGTCAGCCATTTTACCGCCGCCTGAGTTCGCTTAGGCCGGCGGTTTTTTGCCGCTACCACCAATTATCCATGGGCAGGTGAAAGCTGGCCTGGCTGCCCACTTCCGATGGGGCTTTCCCCGCAGGTGTTCTTCAAACAGTGAGTCTTTTATTTTGCTCTTTTTGCTTGTACGTTTCGTTTGCTTTGGTTTTAAACGGCTTCTTTATTAACTTCTCGGCCTTTCCCCCCACCCTGTGTTTGCGATTATGTCGAGGGTGTGGTGTCGGCAACTGGTTGTTGTGTCTGTGTGTCTCTCTATTAGTTCTGGGATCGACGCTGGTGTATGTGCCGCTATCCATTCCTGCCATTCGTCTTACGGGTAAACGGTAGGAATTTGGGGGCCTGTGACTTGGGGTAATTGGTTCCTGAGTAACCCATACCGAGTTCACCTGTGAAAGTTCTTTGCGCATACCAAGTTCGCCCTATTCGAATTTGCCTAAAACCTTGTGGAGGAATCAGGGGGGTTTTCGGGGTAAAATTTGGCGTGTAGTACTGTCAATGTGGTGAGTATATAGATATTTTTTCATGTAAAGTGTAATTCCGCCGGAGACTTGTTAGTTAATGTGTAACGGGGCGTTATGTGCTGGAGTGTGAGATAAACGGTTTACCTTTTTGTTGGACATCTCTGTGGTCCATTCTTTTCTAAGCCTTCTTTTGTAAACCGGACCATTCTCTCAAGCTCTGCCGTTTTGCAGGTGGCCGGGATGGGCCGGGCGCGGGGTAAAGGGCATGTCTGCATACCTAGGCTAGGCTAGGTAATTGCTCGAATTGCAACAGCTTGTTAGTTGTGTGGGGGTTTTTCCCCCCCCATTGGGTTTTTTTTTCCGGGAGAAAAAGGGGGGGAAATAACAAAAAAGGAAAAAATGTGGGGGTCGGTTAGGGCACCGTGCGGTGGCGAAAAAGGTCATCTAATGCTTTATTACCGTTTCTGTTGTCGTTGATGGCATTGATTTTCTACTTCAAGCCAATTTGAGTAGTGCTGTGATCAACCGACAACCAGAAAGTATGCCCCCCTTGGATATGGACCCGCGAAGTCAAGTATGAATTTCTTGACCACGGTCCCCTAGAGGGTCTACCCACGTCCTTAGATGGCAGTGCTCTTTGGTTGGAGACGGTCATAATTCCCTGGCATTTGTGCAAGAGCTTACCCAATCTCTATGTCCTTATCAAATACCCGCGCCACGCACACATAGCTCCTGCCAGCGCTTTTCTATCGTTTAACCATTTCAAGGGTGGACACTTGCATGCAATAACCCTAGGACCTGGGCCCTGTAACTTGCGTTGGGAAAGACACCCGATCTCCCCACAACAAACACCCTTTTGAATAGAAAAGTTCCAGTCGTGTCTGGACCGGAAAGGTTTTTAAAAAGTTCTCAGTTATTTTGGAGTCTCAAGCAGCCTTATACCTACCCAGCCAAGAACAGCGGGCAAGTCAGAGTGAAGTCTATTAGCGGCTGGCTCTTGCCGACATCATAGGCAGACGATGGGAGATCGGGACAAGTCTCTATTTGCAGCGATGTTGTTGGTGCGAGGTTCTTTCAGTCAGTGAGTTGGTAAGGGGTGCTCTTGCTCAAAAGCGTCCCATGGAGAAAATTTGTTTCCCTGGGCATGTGTCAGCAGTATAGGAATTTTAGGCGTGCAAGGAACTCTGACCATCTAGACATTCTTTGGTGACAGTATGATTCGGCGTCGGCTTGTTGGCTGCCAAAATTCCATCAGTGGTTTGTAGTTGGAAAGGTAAAAACCCGCCCGTACAGGTATCGTTTGGAGCATTTTACTCCAGCGACTTTGCTTAGGCTTCGCCTGTCCAGTTGACTTGTAATTTCGCGTCAGCAGTCTTTGACAGAGTCCTAGAAAAATATGATGACGGGTGCTATCTCCTGCCATCAGGAAGTTGGTGCTCAGGACGGCACCTACTCCAAATGGTGAAGCGGTCGCAGTCACTTTGCTTAAAAGGCAGTGTTGTTGCTAAATTGGATTAAGAAAACGTTTGTTGACGTTTAGCAACTTTTGATTATTTTGGAAGCATTTCCTATTCTTTGACTTACTCCACGTTTCCAGGTTATGCCTTTTTATCTAAGAGGCAGGATATGTAACGGTTCAGCTATTATTGGCCTTGTTTGGCGCAGAAATACATGGATAAAAAATTATAATCCCTTAAAAAGGCTTGCAGTTCTGTTTTGTTTCTCGGATTCAGGTGCCTTCTTGGATTGCCTTAATTTTTTATCTTGTGGGGGTGGGATGCGCTCACCATCTACTTGAGTAGCCCAAGAATTCAACACTTTTTTTTCATTAGGCAGCATGTTTTTCTTTCCTTTTTAACCTTGAGCCAGGATTCCTGAATTTTGTTAGTACTTCTTTTGAGTTTCTTAAATTGAGTCTCATCTCTGACCGAGATTAGATGTCGGTCGAAATATGGAACGCACTCCTTGGATTGCCATTAAGAGACGTTCCATTCAAAACTTTGGAAAACGCCCGGTGGCCCACGCTTACTCCAAATTGGAGTCGGGTGGCATTTGGAATGAGCCCTTAGTGTGTGACTATTACGTTTGTGCTTCTGCTGTTTTCTGTGATCCACTGGGAGTTGCTTGATAGGCTTGTTGCCAAGTCGAGTTTAGCAAAAACTTATTGCCCTTGCCAGAGAGTGAAGCAAATGTTCGGACTACTGGCACCGGGTATGCGCATGGTTGTTAAAGCGTGCGTTCAGGGTAGCCTTATAGCACACAGATTCTAATGGACCACGTCAGGTTTTATGGGTGTGATAATGGCGCCTTCCATTTGGCAATGGTCCACAGGTTCCAACACCCCTGGGCTATTTAGCTTGTCAAGTTGTTCGCCGCTATCTTTGCCTTATAGGCAAAGGGAACTACCGGCTTTTTAATCTTCTTGGGGGTATTTGGGGACTAGCCTAAAAGGAAATGGGTTTTCCCTGATAATTTGCCCAGTGAGCCGTCAAGACGTCTTGGATTCACGGATGAGGTCATGTGGTGGTGTGTGGGTTCGTAGTCACTCGATCGATCCGGTCATCCCGATGCCCAAGGGTGCGGAACATTCGATGCCCAGGAGGCTCGGGTCTGTCTCGGCCGACTATGGTTAGCGGCAGTCTTTTGACATGTTGTTTTATAGGTGACCCAAAAAATTGTCCATGCAACTCAAGGGATTCGGATTTCCCTGATAGTCTTTGAGGAGTCAAAGGTTTATTTTTTGTGCAATTTGTCTGGATTTGATGTCTGGGACTAGTTTTTTAATTGTATCCCAATGACACCATCGAAAAGAAGGACCGGAGTCACTTCCATCTCGGCCTTCCTTCGATTGTTACGTCCTTTAACCTTTTGCCGCTTTTCTGTCTGAGCGTTTCTATAGTGACGGTTTGGTGTTTATTGGTCGCTTTCTCTTGTTGCCATTTTTCTCTCGCTCGTTTAGGTCGGGCTCGTGTTGGGGAATTTTCTGGCGGTTTCTCGTGGGGCTGGTAGCTTTTTTATTTTGAGACTTTTTCGATGTGCTTCACGTTTTTACCAGTACCTGGAATGCATCGAGAAATCTGCATTCGGCTCTGGGCCATTGGTTTCCTCGCAGCCAGGCTCTCGCAATTTCTTTCTTCGCGCTCTTTTTTATTTGCGAGCAAGACGGTGGACCTGTTGTCTTCTCGCGCGATTCGGTTTCCTCTTCGATTTCGGTGGGTGGTGATGGTTAGGATGCTTTCTTTGATCTAGTGAGGTTGTTTTTCGCCATTTGATGTTTCATTTTCTTTCATTGTGACGCGATTTCTTTGCAGGCTTCGGCGGCGTGGCTTCACGATTGCCTTCGGTCACAGTGATGTTGGGTGTTTAGTAGTTTACTTGTGCGTGTGTGGGTAGTGGGTCTAAGCGCCCAAACACGCGTCCCTCATTGCTTCGTCGATATTCAGGGTGTGACCTATTTTGTTTAGAGCAGGCAAAATCGGCCGACGGTTCTCCTTCTCGCTGGTCTCTGCGGTAGAAACTCATTGCGCTTTATTAGTTTGACGATACCGGGCAGCGTAGTGTGCTTTGAGGATTACTTGTAGTTCAGGCCACGTTAGTTGCTTAACGCGGTCTCGGGCTTCGCAGGGCTTTTGCCATTTTGAAACACCGTTTTGAGTCCGCACTGCGGAGTGAGGATACAGCTCGAGTTGCGTTCTTGAGATGTCTTCATTTCATTGCCTCTCCAGATACATTTGGAAGTGATCTGTATATGACTCCAATACGCATCTTCGTTAGGACTTGCAAGGGGGCGGGCGGTGCGTTGTTTCCAGGCATCTCTGCATGGCGTCTGGTTCTTCTTATAACCGCATGAGGTTTTTTCAGCGTTCAGGCGACTCCCACCTTGTCGCCAGTGTTTTGTTCGGAAAACGAGGTAGACCGGGTTCAACAAAAGGCTTTATATCAACAAACAGTCAAGAATAGGAACACATTGCTGCAGCCGAGTCTAGCCTGTTTATACAGGGCTGGCCTGCCTGCTTTTACATCTCTCTC
>BHFT01044324.1:0-29244 GCA_004320025.1 Laticauda laticaudata
TATGAATTGTTATAAAATAAACTAAGTAAAATATGATTATTTTATAAAACATGAATGAATAAAAGTATAGTCAACAACTGATTAATAAAGATATTAATGTACTTAATATTTGATTGAAAGTATGAGATGATATATAATGTAATTGTAATTGAAGACTACGAAATGGTAGCACAAAACAATTTGTAAACCAACCGGCACTCCGTATGTATATATATGGAAGAGGGCTTAATGTTTTTATGTTTTGTTTTAAAACCAATAAAAATTTATTTTAAAAAAAGTCATGGAGAGATCAAGTAGTACAAGAAGGTACAATCCACTATACAGGTAATCCTTGACTTACAACAGTACATTTTATGACTGTTCAAAGTTACAATGGCATTGGAAAAAGTGACTTATGATGTTTTTCACAGCTATGATCTTAGCAGCATCCTGATAATCATGTGATTGAAATTCAAATTGGTTTATAATTATGTCCATGGCTGTGTCCCAAGGTGATCGGATTATTTTTTGCAACCTTCTGATAAGCAAAGTCAATAGGGGAAGCCAGATTCACTTAACAGCCGGGTTGCTAACTTATCAGTTGCAGTAATTCACTTAACAACTATGGCAAGAATGGTCATAAAATCAGGCAAAAGTCACTTAACAAATGTCCTACTTAGCCACAGAAATTTGGGGCTCAAATGTGGTTGTAAATTGAGGACTACTAGTACAGCACTGAATGCCTGATTGATGCTCCTGAGGACGGAAGACAAGGCAGCTGATACCAGGAGATTTTGGGGTAATTGGTAGCAGAGACCAGATTGAATATTGCAGTCCAATGAGCCTCCTCAATCTCAATCTCAATCTCCATCAGATATGTATTTTTTGTAAAAGGCAGATTAAAGCAACAGAGACCACCAAGTCCAGCTTTAAAACTAAAGAAAAATATATATTTAAAACCCAGTAGCAAAACTGTCAAAGCCTGTTACTGTTTCCTTCAAAATTAAGCATGGACATAGGACTCCCACTGCCATTCCCACAGTTTAAATATCATCCCTTCAGAAGGCCACCAATTGCCATTTGAAAAACACATTTCAGCCTATTTTCAGAACTTTGCAACCTCTGCCTAACCTTTCGCTTAAAACTTTTTTAAATGCCCACCAATTTGGTCACCCAAATGGCAGTTGGGAGATAATACTAGATTTTATTTTTTCTTCCTGTATTTCCAAAGCTCTGTAAGTACAAGGCACATTGCAATATTGGATGGGGATGTCAATGATTAAACCAGGAAAGATATGTGTATAAAGATTGCCATGGTGATCTCTGTGTATAATATTCATAGCATGACCCAAATTATTTTTCCTGCTTAGACCAGGCAGCCTGTATCTAAAACTACAATTCTGGGCCAACTTCTTTGAGGGTAAACTTATCACCCTGGATGATTCTATTCTTCTTTTCCAATTAATTCAATTGCAGGGGAATATAAGAAGCAAGCCAACATTATGGAAGATGGAGGAAACAGATGGTCACCTGATAACTTACTTCCACCAAAGGGAGGATTGGAATGTTAAGAGAAATGATTTAAACCAGATGTGACCAGCTTTAAGGAATATCCAGGATACTCTGCAAACAGGAAGGTGGGCTGCAATCATATTAAAGGTAATGTGCCTGTATCAAACACAGATTTGGGCCACAGATGCTTTCCTCCTCTTCCCCCTCCTCCTCCTCCTCCCCCTCCTCAGATAGTGTAGTGTAAACTGTTGTAATTCTTGCCCTAGGTTTTCCCTTCACTATTTTTTATGCCATTTCATCAACCAAATAAATAGATGCAATCATAAACTGGAGTTAGACTAGAATTGCAAAGCACACTGTTCTCTGATAGCAAAGCGTTAAATAGAATGTTCTGGTTTTCAATACTTTTTCCCAGCCTAGATCTGGTAGTTGTATGCTTAAGCCCAAGACCACAGTGTGAAATTGAAATGGAAATGACATATTTGGGATGAGATTTTTATTTGCTAAATGCCAAAAGAATTGCATGGAAAGGTTCCAAACCAACACTATGCTTTTGGGAATTGCACCAAGGATGCAAAGTAGAAATTGGAGGAGTCTCAGGCAGTGTAGATTACTTATAGATTGGCAGTTACCATGCCAAAGCAATTTAGGAAGTATGCAGACAGAAGTGTAAGATTTGAAACCTGATCTTCTACCAAGAATAATCCACTGATATTAAAAGCAACATTTTGGTTTTGTGTTCCATATGAAAACAATGTCTAAAAATCCAAAAAGTCATGAAATAAATACTACCATTCTATGAAAATAGAAATAGTTCAGCAAAGAGAAGGAGGAGGATCTTGTGCCCATTTCTCTTTCTGGTTGATCTTCCAACCCACAGATTCTTGGCTGTTCCAGGTATTGTCTATAACTATAATGGTGATACTACTGTGCAGTGCCAGGCCTGTGTGACATGGAAGAACACAGTTGTTTAGGATCTAAAGTGTGAAGAAATTTGGTTGAACTATGACAGTGTGACTTAACGATGCCTGGTTAGTTTCAAATATTGTGGCAGATAAGATTGGATGAGAAATAAAGAGGAGCTTGACCATAATATCCAGCACAAACCATGAAGATGCAAAAAAAGAAAATGTATTACGGGGCAAACTCCATCCTCCTAGACTTGTGTCTTGAAATTGGATAGTACCCACTCTAAGATATATGGTTTGTCTAGCAATATTGCAATGCATTGTCATTTGCCTATCCCATGCATATATGTCTATGAGTTTCAGTGAACTATTGTGAACCTCCCTTCCTCTTCAAACATTCTATTTAATAGTACCCAAATTTCAGCCAGGTAAACTGCTATGGCAATGAAAGACAGAGATTCTCTTGATTGTTTATCAGTCTATCCAGGGGTGGATTTCTACCAATTCGTGCCTATTCACTAGAACCGGTTGTTAACATTCTAAGCAGTTCGGAGAACTGGTTGTTAGAAGAAGTTACTGGCGTAATCCTGTAAGAAAGCAGGAAGGAAACATTCTGGTGTTGCTTACAGAAATGCCTCTTTGTTAACCCTTATTACATTATTGGTAGGACTAGACTTCCTGTCTCAGGAACATGAGTTTTTTTTCCCTCCTTTTCTGGTACTTTGCTTGTGTGGAGTGACTATTTAAAGTTACAATGGCACTGAAAAAAGTGACTTATGGCCATTTTTCACACTTACGATTGTTGTAGCACCCCACAGCCATGAGAGGCCAGGTGAGGAGATGCGTGCCTCAATGTGAGTGATATTGAGTTGGTCACACCTAGCCAATAACATGACCACCAAGCCACATCCTCCCAGTCACATGACCACCAAGCCACACCTACCAACTAAGCCACACCCACAGAACCGGTTGTTAAAAATTTTGAATCCTACCCCTGAGTCTATCTCTTTTCTTATATGACTGGATGTTGTCTGTTTTTGAAGGATTTAAGAAGTCACACAACCATTTTACTGTAGTTGAATTTAAAAGAATTCTGCTATCCCAAATAGATCATTACCTAGCAGGATTACTATATGATTCCAAGACATGGAGAATTGATGCTGTTTATTACAGCAGTCCCCCTTTTTTCAGGCTTCCATGTTTATCTGGAAAAAATGTGTATTCATTAAAGTTAACACCTCATAAAACAGTGGACCTTTTCTTCAGGCTCAGCAAATTGTTGAAATTGTTTTGTATGTATTATAAAAGTTCTTATCCTCTGTAGAAATGAGGAGAAGAGAAGCCTTTACAAAAAATCTCACTGTGATCTGTTTGCAAGATCCCTTACTGTCCACTCTGATTGTATAATGGCATTTGTGCTGCTTTGAGGAATAGTAGTGTCATTTTCTACCACACACTATATGTTCATTATGGCACACTAAAGTTGCCAGAACAGAGCTGGCTGATTGAAGGAATAATAAAGGGCCAGTTGCTGCCTCTTCAAAGGAACAGGAAAGACCTTTAAATCATTATTAGCTTCCAGCATCCTAGAGGACTTCTTATTCTTTGCCTTCCTATTCATTTCTGTGTACAATTCAGACTGATGGTTTTGATATACAGAACTCTATAAAGGTTTTGGAGTAAAGCTATCTGAGGGAGGAATGTTTCCAATAAAGGAGAATATTTGTCCTTGGTGCTCTCTGACCTTGGTTGTTTTCCTGCAGACATTTCATTACCCAAACTAGTGTTAGAGAAGTGTTTCCTTCTTTACCAGTCTGGCTAATCATTGAAAGGCCTTTTATATGTTCCATAACCTAGAGCAGCCCCTTTCAATCTTTTTAATCTGGATGACTATTTTTTTTGAAACATTTTTCAGGTCTCAGAGAACTCCTGCATAACAATGGCAGTAAAGTATGAAAACTTCACACTGCAATTCACTTTTAAACCATATTATTCATCCTTTTTGGGTTTGGGGTCTAGCTAGTCTAAATAAATGAAGAATTGGGGTGACATAATAGTAGTATTCCAATATTTGAGGGGCTGCCACAAAGAAAAGGGGGGTCAATTTATTCTCCAAAGCATCAAAGGACAATGGTTGGAAACAAATCAAAGAGAGAAGCAACTTGGAATTAAGGTGAAACTTCCTAAAAGTGTGGACAATTAACCAGTGGAACAGCTTGCCTTCAGAAATTGTGGGTGCTCCATCACTGGAGGTTTTTAAGAAGAGACTAGATGGTCACTTATCTGAAATGGTATAGGTTCTCCTGCTTTATCATGGGACTGGACTAGAAACCTCCAAGATCTATTCTATTCTATTCTATTCCATTCTTTGCAACATTTATAACGGCAGCAAGGGGCAGTCTGGCAGCTGAGTCACAGTGTAAAATAGTATTATGTGGTACATGAAGTTCAAAAAATGGTGTTGGTTTCTTTTTTTTCAAGCACAATCTCTTACAGAATCTCTAGTGACCTCTTATAGAACCTCAACTGAGAAAGGCTGATCCAGGTCAGTGGTCCCCAACCTTTGGGACCTCATGGACCACCAAACTCATAATTTTAAATCCCAGGGACCACTAACTGGTTCTGTGAGTGTGGCCTAATTTGTGGATGTGGCTTGGTGGTCATGTGACTGGCTGGGCATGGCTTGTATGTAAATATTATATATATATTTACATATATATAAATATTGATTTTTTTTATTAAAAAAGAGCAACTTCTACCCAAAATCAGGCAAAGCAGGTAGGCAGATTGAGTTGCTCACAGAATCATTCAGTGATCTACCTGTCTGCCATCAGCTAACTCAGGCTGTCACATAAAATTTGCTTGCCATGAATCTGCACTGAATAATAGAACCTTCAGCCCTAAGGGAGATTCGGCTGTGCTTAAAAGCAGAGCTGAAGACCTAAAGACTAGATAGAAAGCAAGAAATCCCACCATTTCTTGCTTCCTAGCTAATCTAAATCTCCTGGCACAGCAGAACAGTTGATGGTCAGAAAAATAGCAATTTAGCAGGCAAGTTTGCCCACTAAGGAGTGAGTGAGTGGGGAGAGTTCCTGAAGGCCATATGGATGGCACAACTTGTTTTTCTGAGCAGCCTGGATTAATTGCTTTGGGGGAGGTGGTCTGGGGGTGAGATTTCCCTGTGGTCCACCAAAATTTTCTTGTGGCCCACCGGTTGGCAACTGTTGTTGATCTAGGTTATATCGGAATACAGTCTATAGGAGTATAAGCTGAACACTTGACACAGAGTTCTTTAGGAAGTTGCAGCTCAATTTTTCTTGTTTATTAGAGATGAGACATTCATTGTAAAAGACTAGAAAGTACTGATCTGTTCCACCAGACTATTAATACCATTTAATGTTGTTTTGTATCATTGTTTAGATTGTTTAAACAATTGTTTGTTTAATGCACTTCTCAAATTTTATGGGGTTTCCTCACAATCCTTCCTATTACAATGTCAAATGTTATATTGTTCATGGAAATGAAAATAGTATCCATTCTTAGGAAAAAGGCTCTTTTGAAGTGAGAGGTGGTATTTTTGAAATATCTGAAGAGTATTTTATACAGATGTTTTGCTTAGATTCATGACAGTCAACAATGGTAGGTGGTTACTACTTTCTGATCCAATTCAAATCTTGTTTATCCAGAAGAAAAGCACAAAATTCTGAGTTAGTACCACTGATGGCCTTCCCAACTGCATTATTACAGGGAATCCTTGACTTATAACAGTTTGCTTAGTGGTCGTTCAAAATTACAATGCCACTGAAAAAAGTGATTTATAATCATTTTTCACACTTATGACATTGCAGCATCTCATGGTTAAATGATAAAAATTCAGATATTTGGTTATTTATGACAGTTCAGTGCCTTGGAGTCATGTGATCACCTTTTATGACCTTCTGACAAGCAAAGTCAATTGGGAAGCTAGATTCATTTAACAACTATGTATTAACTTAATAACTGCAGTGATTCACTTGACAAATGTGGCAAGAAAGGTCATAAAATGGGTGCATAACTCATTTAGCAACAAAAATTTTGGGGCTCAGTTATGGTCATAAATTGAGGACAACCTCAATTTATTTGACTGTTATAATTATACAAACTTTAATTATTTTACTGCTTTATTGATAGCCTGCTGACTCTTGTCTTCCATATATTTTGTTGAAATTGCAGCAACATTTTTGGAAGTGACTTGCCAAAACTTTCTTCTTAGGATTGGGAAAGAGCAACTGGCCCAAAGTCATCTGATTGGCAGATCTAGAATTCACAATCTCTTGATTTCTGCCCCAATTTTAACTACTGACATGAAGGCAGCTAACTGAACTTTCTAAAGGCCCTGTCCCACTGCACTTACAGATGCAAAGAGGATGTATAATGTTAAAAAAAGCTTGCCATCTGTTGGAAAATGCTATGCATCCGTTGTGTACTCATTGCATACGTGTTTTCAATACGCTCTATCCGTTGAGGATCCATCCACTGCGATTTCATCCACGCAAGAAGTTTTGAGCTGCACAAAACTTTGTGAACGGATGAACTTTCCGCGCGTGTACGATGTAAATCCGCGACATACAAGCAACAAACATTCTATGTCCGTTTATCATATATTAAACATCCGCTGTATCCTCTCTGCATCCTCTGGGCATCCTCGCAACTCACATCCACTGCAGCTTGAAAACAGAAAGAGGGAGGAAAGAAAGGGTACATGGAACGTCTATACATCGTTAGTAGCACGGAAATAGAAAGGATGTGTTTGCATCTGATATACATCCACGCGGCATCCCTTTCTTTTTCTTTAGGAGTACATGATGCATCCCCTTCATCCGCTGTCATCCAACTAGGCTTCCTATGAACATCCGTTTAACATCCCGCTACATACTACCCACGTCCATTCTTTTCCGTTCTTTTCCGTTCTGTTTATGCAAATTTTCACCACTTTTTGAAGCGGATGACAATGGATGGAGCCACCCCCAAAATTTTGCTCGTCTGCTGTGTCCTTTATGCATACGTTTTGCGTCCATCGGCCAGTGGGACCTAGCCTTAAGAAAGAATATTCCACCACCCACAGTCTACCCTGGCCCTGTCTACCCAGTCAGCCATGATGACAATGCCATGCCTCCCAGCCCCCCCAAGGGAAAACAAATTCCTGATATGGCCCCCGATGGGATCAAGTTTGACACCCCCTAATCTAACCCTAAGCAAATATAGATGCTTTTCCAGAGCCCACTTTGATGCCTTCTCATCAGCTATACTGGATGGAAGATTTCATGGTACTCTTTATTTGCAGAGATGTTTGTCCTTGTAAATCCAGGAAAGTAGAAATGTTCGCTCATATAGTCTTCTTTTTATAATATTCCAATATATTCTCTGATTGTCTCAATCATTTCCAAATTTGAGGGCTGGACAGATAAATTTTATGTTTATTATTTTTTAAGGGATGTTAATGCCACTTCACATATCAGATGACTATGCCAGCATTCCAGAAAACCTTAACTACAATAAATAACTCTGAGACAGACATGTTCACAAAGTTTCCTTTTATTAGAGCAGTAAACTGGCACATGTGGGAAATCCTGAATCTGAAAGTTCCAGGTTTCCCTCCAATAAGTAAAAATTAAAAATCCACCCCCTGCACCTATCATTCCATCACATGCCCCAATCACCATCCATCCCAATTTGAGATGTCCCCTCAACTACTCCTCAGCCAGGTGCAGGAATAACATGACCTTGACTTTAAAGAAGAATGCTATTATGTCTAACCACATACACTCTATGAAATTTCCCCGTCCCATTTTCCCAGGCTCAAGTATGTGGCAGCATGGAAGCTTCTGGTGCTAATATGGCTTCCAAAGCTGACAGACTATATATCTTCACAAAGTCATACAACTGCAACATTTTTAATTAGGTATGTTGTTATATTGTCCTTGTTGTTTTCCCTTCCTCAATAATAAATTGCTATTTGAAACTATTTCTCTTTTTTACTCCACTCTTTTTATTGTAAAGGCTGGACAAAGATCATAATAAATATATTTGTAGAAGAAATCCAGATTAAGAAACACCCATGGACCTTCTAGTCTCCTTTAGGCCAGACTGTATTCCAAATCCAAATTAGTCTTACTGAACTCCAGCATTACATTTTATTCAAATTTTATTAGCTTCAGATGCTAAAAGATTATGTAGAAGGCTGGATATTGGGTATCATGTTAAGATATTTTTTTAAAAAACTTTCCAAAAAGATTCTCTTGATGAAAACATATTGTCTTCTTTTTTGAAATATTTTAATCTTCTTCATCAAATTGAATGAGATTTGGAAGTTTTGTGCCTGGTATTACCATGATCTCCTGATTTTGGAAATACCACAAACAATCCATAGCAGCACCGGTGTCAGAAAATACCATAGATGACTATTCTTCAGCACTGTTTTTAGACTGATAAAGAAGAAAAAATAGGATATTATCTCTGCCTCTGAGAATATAGCCTTAATGAAGGGAATCTTGTCAGAAGAACTTTCATTCTGAAAAGTAAAGAAATAGAATTTCATCTTGTTGTTGTTCTATTTTTTATCTTTATGACAGCAATAAGGGTCTTGGAATCTTGCCTCAATACCATTCATCTCAGAATTAAGTCTGCTGTCATTTCTTATCTTATGGAACAAGACTGCTCCCAAGCTTATTCTGCACCTTTAAATTGTCCTCGAAGCCTGCCTTCTTGGTTACACTTTCTTTGTATAGCTTGAATGTTACCGCATGACAGCACTTTGTGCTAATAGTGCCTAAATCTATTATATGGGGATTGTCCAAATGTTTTCTAGATGGCATCAAAATATCAGCAGTTTCAATATTTCTTTGCTGGCATTTTGTGAGTACCCAGATTTTTGTAGCCCAGATAAAGTCACGCTAATCAAGCCAAAATATTTCACATAGATATTAGAGATGAATCTACCCTGAATCAACTTCATCAGTCATGTGCCTATAATTTCTAAATCAGTCCTTGTTGCTCTTTACTTTGAAAAAAAGACACTGTGATTTTCACAGATAACTTTCCTTAGCAGATGATTTTTTTACTGTAGGCTTTTTTGTACAACACGTTCTTAATCAGTACGTGTTTTGTGTATGCTTTCCTTTATTATTTCATTTAATAGCCAATTGCAAAACTGAAAAAAAATGTGCAGTTGGCAGCTCATCTTACATGAATTAAAGTGCTTGGCTTCAAATAGCAGACTAAATGTAATACTCCTCCACCTCCACTTGTCACAGACATATTTAGTCATTCAAAATTTAAAAAAAAGAGATAAGGCAGACAATAGATACTGCAGTTAGAATTACACATCTGTCTTCTGGAATCTCCATAGCTCAAAGGAAATATATATTGGGGATTTATTTATGCTCTGTTACTTACTTGAACATCCCTGTGGTCTTGCCATGTGCTTTCTCAGTAGTAGAACAGGTCTGCAAAACAGGGCCATATGATGTTCCCTATTTATAAAAGTACAAGCTCTACCATTGCTTTGCTATGAAACTATGTGATCGGGCTTAGTTTTGGGGGAGAAAAATAAGGGGGAAAATTATGCCTCTGCCTACCAGTATCCATCAGTATTCATCCTGTCAGTGTATGAGAGAGTTGAGGGCTGTTGGAAACTGAAACAGTATTTGCTCTGTGAGCAAGACAGAGACAGCAAGGAGCTTGGGCATGGCTTAGCTCAACTGTTCTGTACTAAAGCTAGTTGCTGCTGTGAAACTGAAACTCCTCTCTTCTGCTTGTGTTTTGCATTTTGGAACAGATTTATTTTCAGGTGGGGAGGGGGAGTAGAACTCGGCATCAGAGCATGTTAATAATAATATATGAAATATAATGCTCTGATGATCATTTCAAAAAATCCTTTCTTAGAACCTAGAAACCAAGAGGAACATACGTGCCAAATTTCATATATATAGATTTGTAGATACATACCTAAAATTTTTATGGTCACTGATTTCACTACTGTGACATTGAATAGCTAACAATGAATTAACCAAAAAAGTATCCAAAATAATTCCAGTAAGAGGTTTCAAGCACCCTCAATATATCATCTACCAAAGGTACACAGTCAGATAAGAAAGCTTCTTGTTTGTGCTAGTGAGTCCATTAATTTTCTATTCTACCTGGTGCCCTCCCACATTAAATTCTCCTGGCCAAACCTTCACTGAATTCCTCAAGCAACCTCTGCTCCATCTCCCTTTCCAGAAAAGCTGGGAGGCCCATTTGAGAACTCATTCTTGACTGCTACTCTTGGCTTGAATTTTCACTGTCATTTGTTCCCACAAAAATACTTCCTTGAGGTTACTCATCCTGATTGTGTTTACATGTGGGAAAGATAACAGGAAAGCCCATGCAACACTTCAGTATAAAATACTGTGTGCAATTATACTGGTAAGAGAATGGTTCTAAAATTTTAATCAGGGTCACTGCATATGAGAAGATTTAGGCCTCCTTCCACCACCACCCCTACATTTTCCATATTCTCTTGTACATGTGGCAAATTATATATCTACAACACGTACATTAAATTAATGCAAGTAATTGCAATTATTAGATAACTATATTTATGAATTCTTCATATGCCGATATAAATACAATAGTATTTCACTCCAAAACATGGTAAGAAGATATAGTTACTCTTTTCCCCTAAAGGCTGTGCTGTTAATGGAGTCCACCCACTAGGAATATTGACTGAGTGATAAGGAAAGAAGATTCTTAGTATTGGATCAGTCCTGTCCAATATATTACCTCACTTCAGTTCTGCTGCTGCAGTTGAAGAGGCTGTTCCAGTTTTGATATAGCTGCTGATACTCTGGAGTCTTTGCTAAGACCATTATCCCACCAGTCAATTACTAGCTAATGCACGTTATAATTCTACTGGGTATTACCATGATTGTTGGTTGTAGTACAGTGGATTCAAATAATGTAAATGTAAGTAAGTCTACGAAGCTAATGTCTATCCTGGCTGGGCAAGTCATAGCAAAGGAACCACTCATTTTTTGATTCTGAATTGTCGGGAGACACAGAATATTAATCCACAGCATATTGGAAAAGAAAAAGAAAAAGAGAAAAATAGTGGCTTTCACAAAAAGAGCTTAGAAGCAAGCTACCTATATGATCTGCATCTTGGCCCTTTCTAACTATATTAATAGTCCTTTACTTTGAAACATTTGTACTGTCCAAATGACTTTGGAGCTTTTTAGATTTTGTGATACTACAACTCCTTAAAATGGTAACATAACTTGGGTGAACCAAAACACACGATGTCACTGGATTTAGGATTGAGTAATAAAGAATATATGCCACAGACTTTTGATAACTATATTTTAGAATATATATAAAATACATAAAATCTCTACAATTTTACAAAATCTTACAATTTTATAAAACTGTTTTGTTAGAAATGAACAAAAAAATCCTTACCAAATTTTAAATCATGTTTTTAGTGGAAAGGATGATTTTGTTTATTTCTGCTTTATTCCTGGAATCTGGGTATCTTTTTTGAGAGTGTTAATTTTTTGTATCCCATTTAAATTTGATTGCTATTTGATCCTTATAACAGCAAGCATTGACATAATTTCTGATAATCTTTATAATTATTTGCATCTTGATTCCAAATTCAAACTGTGATAGATATTTTTAGAATTTTTAGTTTCAAAGAAGTGTTAGAAGAGACATGGATGAATTGCTCATCCTTAGTAGAACTGTACTGAAATATCAGACACAAGTTTAACTGGATGTTAGTCCACTAATTTCACTAACACATATATGTCTAGAGACAATCCAAAGAATGGGGCTTATTATTACATGATAATATTCATAGGAGAAGCTGAACCCAACTCTCATAATTATTTGCCATATTATCAATAGGAGTAAGTTGATCTTCAGAAATAAGACTCGTGTCATCTTCACAATGTAATATTCAGATCTGGACCAGTACTCAAGGTGGTTTTTACTAATATAGAAGAAATTAGTGTCTGTATTAGGCTGTGGTGCAGCCTAAAAGTGCCCCTGAACATTTTCCCAGGTAAGAAGACTGAATGAATATTATAACATTAGGTCTGAGGGGAAAAATACTTGAAGCTAATCCATAGCCTTTGAAATATCCTTTTTCCCCCCTATCAAAACAAGACGTGTACTTCAGCTCTTTGGACAACTGCATCTGGCAATGACACAATGGTCCTTGATTGAAGTTGCGAATGTTGATTGTCTGCATTTTGCCCTCCTGTCATCTGGTGTTTCTGTTGGAACCAATAGCTGGGACACAACGATGCAACTGCCTTGGGTGAATGGCACTTCTGTGGGTACAATGCAATGGGTAGCTGTTCATCATGTACAACTCTGAACTGCTATTGCACCTAAAATGTCTTATTATTTGCATTGGGGAAAGAAGGGAATTTTGAACTGTATATAGCATTTTTCCTTCCAACTTCATCAATCTTTGTTGGAAATGTCACAACTTTGCCAACCATAAACTTCCATTGAGCTTAATAGGACTTGTTTCTGAATAGACAGGACAGAGTTGCATTGTTTATGGTACCACATGGCCCCTGGCACTTAAGAGTAGAGAGGGGAAAATTTGGATCTTTACATCAACATTTCTTACTTCCTCCATAACAGTTTTTTTTTAAAAATTACGAGAGCAAAATATTTTGAATAAAATCTGTTCCTTCTCCTATGGACAGAGACAACATCCTGAAATATCTATCTCCTGCCTTCTGGAAGCAATGCAGATGCTGAGCAGAGAAATTCTTCTGAATATTTTTCCCACCAGGACTCATTCAACAGGATTAAAAGGTAATTTATTTTGTGAATCATTTCAAAGGAGAACAGAGTTTTGGTGAAATTCTCACAGATGCAACATGCTTAAGGCATTTCCACGTAGGTTCTTCATGTCACTTTAAAAAGGATTTCAGACTAGCTCAGTTGGGGGAAATGGTCCTGCCAGTTTCTCTCCACCATTAGGAGAACAACTTCAAAAGGCTGTTTGTGTTCAGCTGTGGATACATGCACATCCATACACATGCACATCCATAACCACCCACACCTTTTTTTGAATATTGGATCACATGGTGTGTGTGTGTGTGTGTGTGTAGGTGGTGGTGGATAGAAGAGGTTTACCAAACGCTGAAAATGTTTTTATGGTAGACTAGTTCTTTATCTGAAAAATACAAGTAAATGTTTGCAGGGGATGGGTGATACTGGCAAAGGTGTGCCTTTTTTCCACCCTTCTCTCAAAGCAAAGCAATATCTACGAGAAAAATGGTTGAACTGCAAGGGACAAAAAGTGAATGATTAATTCATTGGACTTTTTGAGGAAAGAGGAATTGCCTTACCTGGAGGATCACTTGAAAACCTGTAGCAGTCCTGAACATTGGTCCTTCTCATGGATGGTTCTGAGTTGTGTGGGCTTGCTGAGATGGATTTGCTCTTTCTACCAGCAGTGATCATGTTAATAACAAGAACAGCTTTCTAAAATACAATAAAAAAAACAAAACAAGGAGTTTTCAAAAAGTGTTCACTCCTCCTTCTTCCCTTCCCTCCTCACTAAATTTGCTTATAAAAACAACCATATACTGAATGGTGCTGGAATTTAATCACCATGGCAAGCCAGCCCAGGCCACCTTTAATAGCTTTCCAAATGGAAAAGCTGCCCTATCTTGCTGTGTGCAGCACAAACAGCAAACTGCCACCAAACTGTTGATGGCAAAAAGTCTGGGACTGCTAAGAATTCCTAGGCCGATTGTTTATGTATTAAGATAAACAAAATAAAATGCTACCTGTTTTAGACAATTGACGACAGCCACAATCACAATCTGGTCCAACCTGTCGGACATCTCACTATTAGGTGGGGGTGGGTGGGTAGCAGAAGGGAAATTCAAGTCAAAATTGGTAAGGAATTGGTGAGAGATCTCCTCGATCAGAGTGTCAAATTCAATTTCATTGAGGGCTGCATTAAGGTTGTGTTTAACCTCAGGGGTGTGTGCGGCCAGGGTGGGCATGGCCAGCATGATGTCACTTGTGTTAGAAGGCATTTGTGGTGGTCTGAGCACTCTGCCAGTGAAAATGGGCTCCTGAGCTCAGTGTTCGCCTGAGATAGCCTTCTGCAACCCTCCGCCAGCAAAAATGGAACTTGGGAGGGCCATGGATGGCCCTTGTGAGCTCTGTTTTCACTGGCACAGGCACCATGGGCCAGTCCTTTGCTATTTCCAGGGCAGCTCCATGGGCCAGATTTAAGCACCCCACAGGCTGGGTCCAGCACCTGAGTTTGACACCCCTGAATCAATTCAGATCTCCACCAGTAGATAGACTACATTACTGGATGTTGAAGAAATTGGGGGATGCAATTTTAGGACTGTTTGAGTGCAGGAAAAAACCAGAAGATTGAAAAAGAGCTAACATTTTTACAATCTTTTAAAAAGATAAAAAAATGGGCCAGAAAAGTAGTGACCAACCAGCTCAACTTCAATATCTGGGAAAAAAAACACCTAGCAAAGGTAATCAACTCATAAATTTGCTTAGAAATCAACCAGGTCTTTACTGCAACCCACCAAGTGTTTATTATAAACAGGTTGTGCCAGACAACTCTTGTTACTTTCTTTGTACACAGTGATTCAAGTAGTAGACAAAGAGAACACTATAGGTATAGCGTACTTCAATGAGGCATTTGATATAGCTTACCAGAGTCACTTTCTTAATGAAAGGGAATAATGTTGGATGAATGGTCCCATAATAAGTGGATTCACAGTGAATATAACAACTGTACCCAACAGTTTTTAGTTATTCCCCCTTCCCTCCCCCTTCCCTCCCCTTCTTTATAATTTCAAAGAAAAAACAAACAAAAAGAAAAGAAACAATGCTGATAGAAATATAGATTTAAAAGAATGTAGAAATGACAGTGGATAACTAATAAGTTTTGAATAACCAGCAAGTCTACAGAAACATGGTAATATATTCCAATATACAATTAATAATACTCAATTAATGCCCAACCAATGTGAGGTTCTTAATGGACAAGGAGAAATGTATGCAGTGGGCACCCTCAACGTTCTATTGTGTACCCAGTTCTTTTTAACATTTTTATACATGATTTAGGTGAGGAGAAGGGATTCTCATCAGATCTGAAAATGACACAGATCTGGAAGATTGCTAGCATTTCTGAAGACAACCACAAGTTTCAAAAGGAATTTGATAGACTGGAATTTTGACTCTATTTTATATTTCTCAATGCTGAGAAAAGTAAGGTTCTACATTTAAGTAGGAAAAAACAGATGATGGGTATAGGATGACAAATACAAACAGACAATAAGTGCCTCCACACTAATATTTGTAACAAACATCTGGGCATCCTAGAAGACAACATGTGAAGCATGAACCAACAATTTACTGCAGCTGCTGAAAGAGCTGATGCAATCTTGGGCTGCATCAACAGAGGTATCATGTTGAACTCATGGGAAGTAATAGTTCTGCTATATGCTAGGGATGTTCAGATCACACCTGGAATACTTTATCCAGGTCTGGTCATCACAATGTAAGAAGGATGCTAAGGAATGGAAAGAGTATAGACAAGAGCAACCAGGATGGCCAGGGGCTCAGACACTAAATCCTATGAGGAACAGTTAAAGAAACTGAATATATTTAAACTGAAGAAGAAATAGCAATACTTTTCAACAAAACTTCAGTACTTTTAGACCTTCACAAGGAAGATATTGATTTATTTTCCATTGCATCTTAGGATAGGACAAGAAACAATGGACAGGATTTTACAAAGGGAGATTCAAAATAGGAGAAATTTCCTGACTTCAAGAGCCATTAAAGTAGGTGTTACATCATGGGAAGTTCTCAAGCAAAAGTAGCATAACCATTTGCCTGAAATGCTCTGAAGACTCCCATTCTAGGCAGGACATTGAACTGGAAGAACTCCAAAGACTTTCCAACCCCATGATTCTTTGGCTCTCTGAGAACAATACATGGTTTCTGCTTGTAGACAGGTAAAGATTTTTTGAGCTGAGAACAATTCTCTTAGAGTTTCAGGGTCAAATACTGTCTCAATGGAATGGGAAAGGCTTCTTTATGCTCTGTTTCATTTGATCCATTTTCAACTCCAAGGAGCATAGTGTTACTCTTCTCACAGAATATAATCTCTTTCACTTCCTTTTCTACAAGTGGAGTGATTTCCCTTCAGAACTAAGAAGGATCTCAAAGACTCTTTGACCCACATTCACAGCCTCTCAATTAAGCATTAACTGGCTATTGTGTCTACCCATAGAGAAGCAGGCTGAAACATACTTCTTTTCTAAACACTTGCCCCAGTCTGTATTTTTTTCCTGATTCATGTTATAAAACATGGCTATCTAACTTACTGTGTTCTCTCACATGTGCATGGGCATTAACACAGAAACAGTTTGTAATTAAGAAAGAATCCATAGACAGAACAAGCTCCAGCCATATTAATGCTGTTCATACAATGCCCCAGAGCACAAACATTCTCCCAAGCCCACTTTGTGCATTATTGTCATTCCACAGAACACGAAGAATGAAAGCTTTGGGGCTCTTGAGATTTTCAAGCATATCAGGTCAGAGCACCTGGTCAGTCCCTGAGATAATGAAATGTTCTATCAATTCAGAAACTTGGTGATGGCTTTACAATTCAAGTTGGCCATGTCCCAGTTTTGCTGCACCCTCAAAACAGATTTTGCAAAGGGTTGCTGATGAAAATGGAATATTGGCATATGAGTGTACATGGGACAAAATATAGGCAGCCGAATTTATATCCTTCCTTACTGTTTATACATAAGATGATATCCCACAAAAAATGTATTTAATAACAAAAGTAAAGTCAACATTGACATCACTCTTAAAAGTAATAAACATTTAAAAACTTGGAAAATAAATATTTTAACCTGTTTCTAAATTGGAAGAATGGGACCCAGAAACATCTTAGGGAGTACAAGCTTTGTCTTCCTAAATTCTCTATAATTATTCTTGTACACAACAGGATCTTTAGAAGGGCCAGTCCTGCTCATATATGTAACTGGGCAAGGTCAACAGAGATGAAATAAGATTCAATAGGAAATAATTACACTTGTTTTAATAGTTAATTTTATATTTTGTAACTAAAGTGACATGTATTCTTTAGTTGCTTATTTTAGTAGTAGGATTTGTTATAATTGTACCAATGTTCTTTCAATGTCTCATAAATATATATACACGGTATATATAGAACGTATGTCTTTAGTGCAATGTAGCAGGTTCAAGGATGTGTAGTGAATACTTTCTTATCTCTCCTCCTTCCACAGTTAAATGCCGTATAAAATCAACTTGTTGGAATAATAATTAATCCTGGACCTTGCATTATGCTGCTGAGGTGTCTTCAAGCAGTATGTACTTTGAATTACCCCTTTACCTGTATCTCCCTTCTTGTTATCTTATATAAGTATTGCCTGTATTTAGGATCTTTACAAAAGGAGTCCATTCTTAAACTTTATTTTATCAATATTCTATATAACATCTATGTAATCTTGTAAACTTTGATATTGGCTTTACTGAATGCAAGAGGTCAAACTGCAATACAGGTCGCTGTAACCTGCTAGCTTTGAAATAATAAAATGCTTACACAATCCTCTTCAGTTATTGGCATTTTGCTGGGTGACTTTTCCATCAGAGTTCAGAACAGAGAGTCCTGCAGAGAAGCTTAAAGATCTCAATAGTGCAGCAATCATCCATGCCTCTTGTATCCCAATATACAAGCCAAAGGTCTAGTTGGCACAATTTAGACCAATTGGAATTTCAGAAGAGTTTACAAGAGTGGCCCCATATAAAGTATACTGCAGTCCTAACCAAGGTGTAGATAATGGTCACTCGGTCTGGTTACCTCAGGCAAGGTTGCAGAAGCTCAATCCATCAAATTAGTGCAAATATATCCTTGTCATAATGGCCACCTGCAAATCTGGTGACAGAAGTATTCTCAGGCTGTGAACCTGTTCTTTCTGGGGGAATGAAACCTCATCCAAGAGACATCACTTTAATCCCAAAGCTTTCTCCTTGCAAGGAGCACCTCTGTTTTCTCTGTGTATATGGCTTGATTTCTCTGTTTCCCACTGACATTCCCTATTTCTATTGCATCTTAGTCCCTTCCAGTTATTAGAATTTCCTCCTAAATAAGAGTTAACAAGGAGTAACAGGTTTCATACATCTTAGGGCTGCACTCTTATGGAATTGGATGAAAGAGGAAACTGCTATTTTAACACCACTATTTGAAGGGCAACCCAACTAACATATGTTGTAGAGGAGATGCAAAGAACGTCATGGGGATTCAGCAGATAAAGGATGTTGCTAACGAAAGTTTGTTCCAGGTTTAGAGGCAGAAGGAGAAAAGCTCTACAAATGCCTGAAAAGAAAGCATACATTATGCACGAATTAATTGAACAAAGTTATTTTTAGAAAAATGGAAAGTCTGTGATTTCCAGTGAAGAGAATGTTGGATAATTTTGTTGTTGTTGTTAGTTCTTTGTTCCAAATTACCTCTGAGCTTAAAATATGTTTTTCCCTCCTTTGGGGATCCAGATGTTTCTTTGCATGCAAAGAACAGCTTGTGTCTCTGTGTGTGCAGGTTGGAGGCAATTTTGAGCAGCAAAATCAGTTGGCAAGAGAAGTGTCAACCATCTTCTCCCTGGTTCTTTGTAAAAATGTGCAAAAATGTTTTTCATGAAAAATAAAAAAACAGAGCTATTGGAGATGAGTTACATGCCATGTATGTACATTTTCATCTTTTCTTCTTCTGTGTAAATTTATGTATTCAGGGAGGGGGGGGGTTATGGCTTGTTGTGAAAAGCTGGAACAGAGTTGCCCCCACCCTAGCAAACTTTGAATATTTTAATTATTAACTTAATTTTCAAGATCATCAAAATGAAAATATGCCTATATTACAAAGCACCGTAATTTGCTGAATTTAATATAATGGAACTCTTTCAAAATGGGGTACATTATTCTAGCAGGTCGACTCAGTGGGACTTAAAAAAGAACAATGTAGAAGGGTCAACCTGTTTTCCAAAGCATCTGAAGGCAGGACAAGAAACAGTGGATGGAAATTAATCAAGGAGAGAAGCAACCTGGAATTAAGGAGAAACTTCCTAACAGTGAGGACAGTTAACCAGCAGCTTGCCTTCAGAAGTTTGCTTTATCACTGGAGGGTTTTAAGAAGAGACGGGACAGTCATTTGTCTGGAATGGTATAGGGTACAGGTGTCAAACTCATCACATCATGTTTCCATCATGTGATGTTTCGTGACATTTTTCCTTTTTGCGAGGTTGGGGTGGGTATGACCTGTGTGTGATGCATCTGGCCCATGGACCACCAGTTTGACACCCCTGCTTAAGATCTCCAAGGTCCCTTCCAATTCTATTATCCTGACTTTCAACCACTTCCAGGTGTTGTAACATCAATCTGGATCCCTCTAGGGTAGCTGCTGTTATTCTCCCCTATCACCACCCGTAGTGGCAAAAGACAGCACCTGGAGACATTGCCCTCACATTCAACACTAATACCACTGCGGGAGTTGGAGAAAAATATGTAATTTTCTCAGAAACTCTCCCTCTCTCTCTCTCCCCCCTCCCCCCTTCTTTCTCCCTGTGTATGCGTGTGCACATGTGTGCCAACTGCAACTGAAGTAAAGTACCAGCTTATTTACATGTAAATCTAGTGACCAATGCTTTGGCAGGAAGCTTTCATTTTGAGAATGCCCTTCCTAGAGCTGCGTAGGAGGTTCTATTAAGCATGTGGAATGTTTACTGCATGCCAGAAGCAAGAGATTATACAGACACCGTTTAAAAAAAACATACACAAAACACCTACTATTTCTCAACCACATGTGGTGTCTGTAGATTCCCTTCTGCCAGTTCACATGGAAACACAAATACATGCAACCCTCTTTTCAAAGAATTGTCTCTGAAATGTTCCCAAAGCAGTATAAAACAGAGAACTTCCTACCATGTTGTCAATTGTGCATTGTAATGGCTGCTGCCTTCAGGCTGGTGGGTGCTGGAAGAACAGGGCTTTGGCCCTGACTCAATTGCTCTCTGTCCAGCTTTCCAGGAAGAAGTTTCAAATTTAGAGCCTAGAAGTGCTTGATAGAGAAATGAGGAAGGGGGTCAGAGAAGGCTATCAGCTGCTTCAAGTTCTGGAGATTTCCTCTGGGGAAATTGCCAGAAAATTCAGTATTTGTGAGACAATGCAGGCGGTGTGTCAATGCCAGGAGGTGAGAAATACTTAGATCAGGCTACAGGAGTTGATAAGTTATGACAACTGGAGAGAAGACAAGGTCTAGGGAAATGGATCTGCTGCAAGAATCCAGTAACAAAGAAAACACACATTAACTAGCCATTGTTGCTTTCAACTGAACTTATAACTTTTACCAATGCAAGAACTGGGGCTATTTGGGGGTTATTTTTCTATGATAGTAAGATTGCCATTAAAAATCCCTGGCATTATCTTTTAAGAGTCTACATGGAAAGGCCCAAGTAGCTTCCCAAGAAAGCTCATAAAACTCTCACCAAAGGAGGTAGGCACCAATTCTTGATGTTTGTTAATTTCCCCCACCTCATGACACTGTTTAAACAGATATCAGTAAACTGCAGCTTGCTCACTTGTCAGTCATTTGCTAGGCCAGGTGGAAACCAGAAAGGAAATAACAAATTACTCTAAAGGCTTGTTATGGTCTGTGCTCTACCTCTTTCTGGATACACTTTGGTGGTCTCCATATCTTTTGAATTACAGCTCCCATTGTTCTATAGTTAGCATGGCTAATGGCTAGAAATCCAAGGGAGCTGCAGCCAATCAGATCTAATTTTTCATCTATGCAAATGCTATGATGATAATAACAAATGCTATAATAATAATAATAATAATAATAATAATAATAATAATAATAATAATAATAATATGGTGCAAAAATAAAGATTTTAATCAAATATTGTTGCATAAAAGGCAAATTCATGGTTGGGATACATACCGTATATACTCACATATAAGCCGACCCTTAAAAAACTGCCCCAAAATGAGGAATTTTGCAAAAACTTGCATATAAGCCGACCCCCACACCAAATATACCATGGTATTGTTATTTATCGGTCTAATAACAAAAGAATATTAATATGCACATAACACTGACCGAAGATTCATTAATGCAAAAGCATTTGTGTAGGAAACAATATTACGATTAATTACCCGGTATGTAAAAGAATCTGATGTTATATAATGGTAAATATACATGCACTATCTAGTAGCAAAAAGCTTGCAAAAGAGCATAAATGGAAAATAAAATAAGCCATTATGTATGTTGTTTACCTTTTATTTATTTTCAACCAAATTAAACAGTGTCTCAGAATCACTTCAAATTCAATCCTCAACCATCTCACCCTGCGTCCTCAGATCCCAAAGAGATGTTTTCCAGTCCCGCAATGTAATATTTGACATAATAATCTTCAATCCCCACATTCTTCATCTTGAATCTTCAATTTTCATTTTTTGGCACTCCTCATACACTGTCTATCAATTTTCGAGTTCATTGCATATTACCTCCTATGCCATAGCAACAACATATCCTTCAGTGCCAATCTAATTTGTTGCAAATGCAAACAAATTCTCAAAAAAAGAATTTACTGAAAACCATCTCTTGTAAAACATATCCCAATGCAGTCTTCACCCAGACACAACTGATGGGCAAAGGGAGGGCGTTTGAAAGTTTCCTTTGGCGTTAGTTAGCCTGCCACTGCCATCCACTGTGTCACAAGGTTTCGCATGTGATGGTCTGAAGGGTCTGATTCAGCTCATCTAGGGGTTGTAGCATTCCAGTCAACCCTCCTGGTATGACTGCCTGAAATGGATGTTTTGACTCCTTTAGACCTCTTTTTACACCTTTTGGTTAGGTGAGCCTCTGAATTGCTTCCAAACTAGCATGTGACGTGTTTTCTTGAGCAGGACCTCCATCCTGCGCACCACACATTGAATTTATCCATTTGATTATGCCATTCTTCATCCAATCATACCTTTTGGATGGCTGATGGGAGCACACCACTGGAAAACTTGTCTTTGGAGGGGTTTTTTCGTTTTAAAGATTACCATTGGGGGTAGCTTCACCCATTCTGCAGTGCAAACTCAGCACCACTGTAAAATGGTTTTTTTGGTGCCCTGTTGTCTTTATAAGAACTGTTTTGTCACCCTTCTTGGTTTCAATGGTTTTAAGTGCTTGGCATGTCAAAGCACAGTAGGGGTCTCGTCCATAATTGCCATCCGGCTGAGAGGAAAACACTCATCTTTCATATTTAATCACAAAACGTTGGACAGTTCATCACATTTTCCCTCAAAATTCTGATGGTAAGCTTTTGGGCTATTTTTGTTCTTCGTCTTAGTGATTATCCCATTTCTCTTCAAAAAAACTGTTTTACACCAGCCCCGGGGAAGCAGTGAAGGTTGAGGTACCCTGGTATTTCAAGATTTGGCCATCTGCAATGCTTGTAAGCAAACAACAGCAACTAGACACACGTAGACATTCTGGCTTTGGAGGCCACTCAAACCACTCAAGAATTCCTTTTCCATTTCAGGGAATTGCCCAGCTTTTTGGGCCCTCCTTTTTGTACTTTTGAATTGGGGGTGCAAATCCAATTGCTACCATCCTTTTCTCCTCACTTAACTAATATTGCTCTCATCCCACTCCAAACAGTCATTGCTAGCCCGTTCGAAGGTTCGTGTTTCCTCTGCAGCCTTCAACTACTTTTAGGTTTAAAGAAGCACGCATACGATCATTCTTTTTCTTTTTAATCATCACGACATGGGTATATTTTAATGAATTTTACTACTACAATGAAGCAAAAAAAACAGGACACAAAGTTGCACGTGATGATCACAAAACACAAAAGCGGTCATGTGAATGACTAACCAATCAGAGTGTGTTATGATCCGGCTGGTAGAAAAAGCAAAATGGAGGCGCCCAGATGTAAAAAAATGTGGCTGTTAGTATGTGATGACTGTACTGGTAATATCGATGATATTGCGTGATCTGAGAAGTGGCGTCATGTCGTCATGTCATTTGTGTGAGATCAGATTTATGTGCGTATAAGCCAACACCCAAATTTGAAAAAAAAATATTGCATTTTAGAGTCGGCTTATATGCGAGTATATACGGTATCTGATGTTCCCAGAGTTTTATATTCCACATATACACACGGCACCACCCCAGAATTTTATATATCAAATAAATGTCAATAGACAAAAAATCATGAAGCACTGAATATTTTCTCAAAATCCTATTTTTTTTTTAAGCATTGCTCATATTACTTTTCTTCTTCCCAAATAGCTGGCTCATCTCTATATTTCATTTGAGCAAAGACTATATAACATCTACAATAATTTTTTCCTTATCTAAGTATGTAGGAATCATACTCCCAAAATACAACAATAATACTTCTTTGAGAATATAATGTTGTGAATATAGTTTCTGAAGTTAACAACTAAATTCCTTTGGCTACAGGAAAAATTATCAGAAGAACTCTTGAATACCTGTGTTTAACATTAGGTTCAAGCTGTATGTTCATATTTTAAACATTTCTGAAGAAAATAATATGAAATTTTAAATATTATTTCTCAGTGGCAAATGATCAAAGTTGATTTCTTTAGGATAAGAATTTCTTCAGCTTATTCAATATTTAATAACAGTTTATGAATATTTATTCATAAAGATCATGAAAATGAATTGTGATTTTTTTAAAAAAATGTGGGAGAAATCCAGTTGTGGGATGCTGATCCAGATGAGGATACCCAGATCTTAAAATGTCAGAGTTATACTCTTTGCATATTTAGCTGGTTTCCAACATATAATTTTTTTAAACATTTGATTTACTAAAAATGACAAATATATTTATAAATAACACAAAATGGTACAGAGATTATGTAACTGTGTAGTTCTCAGAGAGTTATTTCCACTTTAACAATTTGCTTATGGGCTTTTTATAATATTTCAGTTTGTTATGTGTCCTCTTTCCCTCTTTTTTCAAAGTTATTTGATGTTAGTCTCTGCTTAACCACAGATGTTGTCACTGCTAACCTAAACATTTTCTGCCTGAGCCAAAGTACAGCTGGTAACCAGCTCCAGCCTCTACACCCAGACCTCGCTGTAAGGATTATTGTTTCACCCTTCACCTTCTCTTCCAGGACCATCAGAAATAAGTTTCTTCGTTCTTTTCCTCTAGGGTCAATATTCATGCCTCTGTTAATTTATTCACTATAAATCAGCAAAGGTCTGTTATAGCTTGCCAGAGCTTCTAGGATTTTGTGTGAGAAATCCAGATTAAATCTTTCCACATTTGTACAAATATCTAAGATGGTTATGATGGTGGGTCACAGCCAGATGTTTAGATAGCATTTGACATTTTTGTCTACCTGTTGTGTCCTTCCCAAGGACCTGGGATAGACAGATGTTGCTGTTTGATGGTATTAAGGATATTGTCGCAAGCTGTTCTAAGAAAAATTGCCTTTTGCAATTGACAGATGGTGATTTTGCCAATGCCAATGGTGTTCCAGTGGTTTGAGCTTTGCATCTGAGGGCATATTACTGCTGACGTTATCTTTGTTTTCTTTTGCCATACTTATTCTGTTTTTATTTCATGATTTTCTCCAGCTCTTTCTCTTCTGTTTTATTGCTTCCAAATATTGCAACTTCCATTATCCAGATTTTTATTTTTTTCTCTTCAACAATGGTTAAGTCAGGGGTGTTATATAGCAGGTGCCATATAATTAAAATTCTAAAGTCCTAGGACCCTTTAGCTTCTTCATTTTCTCTTACTCTGTTTATTTTACGATCCCATCAATTCTTGCTTGCAGGCAAGTAGTATTTCCTACAGATGCACCATTGCTGCTACCACTTTTATAAAATTCGGGACTGAGAATTCTGGAAGTTCTTATCAACACATATCAAAGCTACCATATTAAAAGGTGATGACAGAAAGTCCAGTTTCTTCATTTGATCCTGTAAATGTTTTATTCTGGTTTCATAGCTCAGATGAAATTCACTGCTATTGACTGAAAGCTTGTCTTTGCTCACTTTTCCTTTTCACTAGATTTACAATGTGAAGAATCACAACTCTCTTTCCTTTGCCTTGTGACACTATGATTGATTAGCTTACCATTCAATTTTTTTCCCCAGCTTTCTACTATCAACAGTCCAAACCATTGAGTAGAACACATCTTCATGTACAAACATCCACAACAGCCTGGAGAGGCAAGTAGAGGCAGGTCAGAACAAATGCATGATTAATGGAGTGTATCTCTAAAGATAAGAGCCTGCTAATCTCTTTAGATAAGAACTCTCCTTCCAACAAGGTGATTTATCCATGCCTAAAATAGGTGACATAAGCCCACTGCTACTAGATAATAAAACAGAGTAATCAGTTACTTATTAATGCAATGCTAATCTATATTTCCACATTATAATCTGCTCTGAGTTCAAGCTAAATTTAAAACATATCATTTTAGACCTATAGAAATTACATATGCACATTTACATTGCTGTGAAATGGGCAGCTCTATAAATCAAGAAAATAATAAAATAAAAACAAGTGAGGAATAGCAAGATAAAGTTTCAAGGAAAACATTAGAGAAGATGAATTATCAAGTTCAGAAGATACTACTGAGAGACTATGATATGATCCTTTACATTTATTTCATGAAGCACTAAGAAGTCCTATTTTGTGTCTCATATTATAAAATATTTGTTTACTTATTTATAACATTTATAAACCAATGTACTCTGGAAGCTCTAAGTAGTATACAAAGTCAAACAATACAAAGCATAATATAATTTAAAAAGCAACAACTATGAACTTTGACAATGACATGGCTCTTCCTCCAGCTGCTCAATGACTGAAGGCCTTTCCCATAAAGCTAGGTTTTCACTATTTTCCAGAAGGTGTAAGAGTGAAGACCATTCTTATATCAAGAAGTAAGATGTTCTAAAGGAAGCAAGTAGCTATGGAGAGCACCTGATTCCATCATATCTCATAGTAAGAGAAGTCTAATATTTTACCAGGAATATACAAAACTGTTTGATGAGGTTATCAAGAACTGAAGATGCAATATTATCATCACTGAGTAAGACTCCGTTT
Organism: Laticauda laticaudata; assembly: GCA_004320025.1. Lineage (NCBI taxonomy): Eukaryota > Metazoa > Chordata > Lepidosauria > Squamata > Elapidae > Laticauda > Laticauda laticaudata. The sequence goes on from BHFT01044324.1 coordinate 26,609, forward strand.
TGCATAAATCATATTGATTCTCTTATCTTTCTGTATTTTGATACAATTAATGAAATCACAGAGAACCTTCAAACAAATCTTTATGAAAGTCCCTATTTCACATGGCTTTAAACATTAGAAAAAAGCTTTCCATTGGCACATACTCCACCTTCCCCATATTAACTGTCTTGTAAAGAGGACACATGTGGCAAATGAGGAATGACTTAAGCTTGCATACATATACTTCATCCATTTTTAAAGTTCTTATATTCTTTATTTTCAATGGTACTACTCCAACCATTATTCATGAAAGCAATATAACAAGATTTCTTGATTGCACTGAGAAGACAACATTATCTTTTCAAGACTAGGTTGTGTTGTGTTCACAAACATATCCAAGATATTTCATTCTAAGAAGGAGGAGGCACTAGATGAAGACAACTTATTTTTCTGAAACTGCATAATTTCATTACAAATAATTGTAATTCTTCTTGGTTAAATGGTTAGGAGTTAAATTGCCATGGCTAATTAGAGAACAACTCTTAATTCATATCATCACAATTTATATTCAACAGGTCATTGGGCATAAAGAAACCTCTTTATATCCTATATATAGTCTTCTAAAATTATCACCCCAGTGACCATATTTTAATCATTTTAGGTTACGCAATATTGTTCTACCTGAAAATGAAAATTATTGGTATTGGGTGTTTTTTGATCTTTCAGCTGCCATCTGTTCAAGGAAAACTCAAAAAAACTTTGAATGAAATGAAATAAAATGTTGAAATTGTTCAAGTACACCTAACAACTGCTTTACTTATAACAGGACTGTCAAACTCACATTGTCACGGCATCATCACGTGACATATTGCAGCCTTCCCCCCTTTTACTAAACTGGGCATGGGCATGGCCATGATGTATCCGGCCTGCGGACCACCAGTTTGACACCCCTGGCTTATAAGAAGTCTTCATCTAACAGAATAGAGAAGGGCAAATCTATAATTGAAGATCACAGGTGATAATATGAAATGGCTGTTAAAACTCCTGATTGTGCTGCAGAATTTCAGTGGTGCAACTGCTAAAAACATAGTGGTATGCCTTTCTGCCTGTTTTTTTTGTGACAGGAAATATATGAAACTTGTGGTTCAAAGTATGATTAATGTAGTTTAACAAAAATCTCAAGCCAAACCTCTGAAAATCCCATATTTATTCATAAACATGACACAACTTCAGTGCCCCATTTCTTGGGACCTCAATTCTTCCACATTATATGTGGTCCCAAGGCATCAAAATGCAATCTCTTTTTGCAATAGAAGGTTTAGAAAAAGTGGCTTTCTTGTTCTGACCCAGGCTTTGTCAAACTTAATAAAACACAAACTGATTTTAAAAGTAAAACCTATTTCAATGCAATGCTGGGAATTACTTGCATTCCCAGTCAAAACTAATTATCCACAATTCCTCCAGATAAGAGCACGCTTTTCAGTGCTGCAGAATGCTGCCAAAAAATCCAATTAAGACTAACATAAACCAGCCCAATAACCCAGAAAAAAACAAGTACAGAGCTTCAAGAAGGACTCAAAAATTACTGAACTGCTTTGCTTCCTGCAGAGCTTTTCGTCATTGAGGTCTGACTTTTATCCCTTATGGGAGGAGCAATCACCTCCCAGACTTACTCCTGAGTTGCCCCTTCCACTTCAGATGCTCTTGCCTTCCAGCAGCTCTGCGCACACCTGCATTGGGAACAGGCCCCCCTGGATCCTCTGCTTCGCTGGTGCCAGTCTCTGAAGACTCTGAAGGTAGCACCCCACTCCCAGATGGTCCTGGCCCTATCCCTGCATTGGATGCAGGACCCTCGTCCAAGTCCTCTCCAGACTCCCTGACTGGTTCCCTTTCATCCTCACTGTCTGATATCTCTGCCGTCTGCACCGGCTGCCACAACATTTCTGATATTTAATAAGTGCATATGTTTGATTTGGTCCAGTTTTACACAGTGAACTTATACAGTGAAGCGAAAATTGTTTTCAGTGTGAAGAGTATTATTAATAACAAGGAGACTTCCTGATAGGGACTAGCTTTGCCCTCATAACCTAAGAAGTGTTTTTAGGCCAGACATCTGGCAGAGATTCATGGTGAATTATTCCTTCATATTGTCAATATAATTTTAATACCGCTTTGCTTATTTCAAGATAGGAAATATGTTTTAATTGAAAGTACTGGCACTCTTCTGTTGACAATAATCTTTATATTAAAACTTCTCCGATAACAAATCACTGAGTTTACCATTTAATCCTAAAAAATGGATTTAAACTATGCACTTCGTATTCTGTTCAGGTTTTCCATCAAACAAATGTTACCAAATGGTTCATAATTCATTTGCTTTTTAATAAAGCAAAAAAATTCAGGAAAAAAATTATATTGCATATATTTGGACCCAGTTAAATCTGTTTTCACTAAAGCCCATGTCACACTGGACCAACGGATGCAAAGAGGATGTAAAACGGACAAAAAAGCTTGCCATTCATTAGAAAACGCGATGCATCCTTTGTGTACTCACTGCGTCCGTTTTTCATACTCTCTATCCGCCCAGCATCCGTCTACTGTGATTTCATCTGCTCAAAAAGTTTTGAGCTGCACAAAACTTTTTGAGCGGATGAAGT
>BHFT01044325.1:0-59167 GCA_004320025.1 Laticauda laticaudata
TGCTGGATTTAGTGGGTGGGTGTGTATGGTCGCGCATCCAGCCCCTACAACCTCTAAAGATCCCTCCTGATAAAGGCCCCAGATGGCCCTGCAGAAATGGAGGAAGAGGCAGAGTGGTAGTGAACGGGAGAGAGGCAAATACTCCATCAATAGAGGGAACATAGGAGGAGAGGTGCTAGGAAATGGCACTGAGTGTTTGTATGATTTACAGCTCTCTTAAGGAACCGGGACACAGGCTCTATCGAGACAACCAAAAGGAAGCAAGGATGCTGGAGACAGAAAGGAGGAGAGCCTGGGCTACATCTTCGGAGGTCCTTCCTCGGCTGATTGCAGCAACATGCACAACCTGGTACAGAAGATGCCCCTCAAGAAATCTGGCCACGACCAGGAGACCTTAATGTGATGGCCAAGTGCAGTTCTTGAGGGTGAGTCTGGTGTGTGTGCGCTCCCCCTGAAGCCTCTGTCGGCTGGTATGCGCCTAGGTCCGCTTCCATCGCTTCCAATCGCTAGGCTTCTCTGGGATCCATTCCCGCTTTACATCCTGGCTACATCCTCCCCCGTCCATTCTTTTCCATTGTTGTGCACTCTGCTGTATGCAAATTCGGGGCACGTTGTGAGAGTGGATTAATGCAACGGATGGAACATTCTTGTCATCGCGGTTGTCCTTTGTTGCATACTTATTTTGCATCCGTCGTTGGCCTAATGTGACAAGCCCTTAAAGCTGCCTGCTGCTATGAAAACTAAAACTGAAACTGAAACTCGCTCCCTCACGCAGGAGACATGACCAAAGTTTCCACATGTGTGTCTGTCCAATGTATATGTGGCCCGGGGCTAACTCAGAATGTACAGGGAAGTTTCGTATATGCCTTTGGTTTTCAGAGTCATTTTATCTTTGGGGTTTCTCAGGATGGCTGCTATTTATTTGTCTGTTTTGAGGACATTGGCAACAGACAATAGAATGAATAAGTACCTTGCCTAGATGAACAACAAACACTAAGTCATAAATAAAGCTGAACACACCTCCCTCACTCGCACCCAAGTCCCACAACATTGAAAACCACAGGTCCAACAACATCCACTTCAATGCATCCAAAACCCTAGCCACTATAGAAAACGCCAGCCACAGAATCATCAGAGGAAGCCATAGAGATTGAAAAAAGACCTGAAAGCATGAATAGAAGAGATGATTTTCAGCAGAACTGTCAATCATTTGAACACCTGCACTGCTCAATAGAAAGACATCTCCACACACAAAATAGACAAAACCTGAAGCACAGACAGACTCCCTCTGATGCCTTCAACTACAAACACCCACCCCAACAGGCCACGCCAGGTGAAACCTAGCTTGCTAGATGAATAGAAGCCGTCCTTTTCACGTACGACAGCCAAGCTGCACTGGAAAGCCTCCAAAACCAAGAACAGAGTGTTTGCAGCCAATCAAACCACAAAAACAGACAGAAGAAGATCAGAAAACACCAATCAATCAAATTCAAGTCGCGTGAACACAGACCACAGGCTCCTAGCCCAATCAGAATGGACCAGCGCTCCGATAGTTTGAAACCAAAGCTGTGAGACACACAATCCATTCAAAGTATATCTGATGGATGAGCAAGCATGAGATACTGCTTGAAATTTATATTCTTTTCCTTCTACGTTGTCTTAATTGACATTGTACTTTAACAACACTCGTCTTAGTGTCTCTACTGAGTTTATTTTTTTGCGCATTCTGTCAACTGTACGTCTGGTCTTCCAGCATTCCATCCAACTCCTCCACTAAACACTGTTCCCCAGCGTCCTGTAGTAGGCGTGCAATCAAAAGAGAGAGAACAAACAAGTAATACTGACGTGGTCAGGATACCAAAAATACCTCAGTGAAGGAAAGCATAAACCACACATGCAGTGGATATAGTACCCAGGACAACGATAGGGAAAGCCTTAAAGAGAGCAAAAACATATATTATATATAATAATATATAATATCATTATATATATATGATAGGGTCTACTATATATATATATATGGGGGAGGGGGGGGTGGAGGGGCACGCGATTAGGTGGGGAGCAGGGCGAGGTGAGGAGGGCCAGGGGATGAGGAGCGAGGGGGCAGGGAGGGCGGTGGACAGGCGGGAGTAGCGGGATAGGAGCAGAGGGTTGGTAGGTGGAGTGACGTGGCGAGGGGGTGGCTTGTCGGGTGGGGGGGGGGGGGGGGGGGGGTGGGGAGGTGGAAGTGGGAGGGAGGGGGGGGCTGAGCGGAGGAAGATTGGGGGTGGGGGGGGGGAGTGGGGGTGGGTGGTTAGAAAGTATGTCAACAGCACATTGATTAGCAGAGATCGGTATCAAATCTGCACATCTATTTATCTACACCACAAAGCCAGGCCAAACACCTGGGCACAAACAGACTCCCCCTGATACCTCCAGCTCAAAAACGCGCGTTCAGGCACCCAGCAAGCACCGCAGATGAAACCGAGCTTGCTAGACAAAATGATAGCACCATCATTTACGAGTCAGAGATGCCCAAGCTGCATAAAAGTATCTCTCTTCCATATACAGGAACATAATGTTGCAGCCAATCAAAAGCCACAAAACAGACCAGAAGAAATAGAAACACCATCAACGCAGACACAGCAAACCAAGACCAATAAACACAGACCAAGACTCCCACATCCACTCAGGATGAAAGAAAAAAACCATTCTCTGGCTCAGCAGTAGGAGCTACGCCTCAATTTATAAACTGAGAACGGCCTGGATAGCCCCTCACTCACAATGAACTCAATACACAGAAGCATGATGGATGGCAGATGAAAAATTCATGCTGAAAACATTGCCAATAACTTTAAAAGCAGCAACTAGTAATGAACTCTGGGATAAATACCCGAAGGAAGCTGGTTTAGCTTTCCTTCGCGGTTATGATCCGCACCGTCATTTTAGTGCTGTTAAAAGTTGTTTAGCACGTTTCAGCAGAATCCTATCTGCCATCATCAGGCCTTCTGTAGGGATTGGGTCTCACACCTTCTGGTTCAATTCAAGGCTGGTATAATTTTCGATTCTAAGAGTCTGAGTCTGTCGTTCACTGGGGACTTGGAGTTTGATTGATTGGTGTTTCTGGTTTCTTCTGTCTGTTATGGTGCTTTGATTGGTGGCAACACTGAGTATTCCTGTGTTCGAGGCTTTCCGGCAGCCTTGGCTCATGCAAAATGCACGCTTGTTATTCATTTAGCGAAGAGCTAGGTTTCATCTGGCTGCCTCTGGTTGGGGTGTGTTGAGCTGAGGTATCAGGGGCGAGTCTTCTCCTAATTGTTAGCCTCCAGGTGTTTGCCTGGCTTGTGGTGTGGAGATTTCTCTAATTTTGAGGGGCAGGCTTCCAAATATTGACAGTCTGGCTGAAGAATCATATTCTTCTATTCTGAAATCGCCCTTTCAGTACTTTTTTCAACTCGTGTCTTATGGCTCTCTTGATGATTCTGAGTGGAACTCTATATATAGATATCAGAATAATGCTTTTTACCGCGCGACCTTGAGAGATGCTATTTCGTCTATTCCACTCTACACGTGTATTAGTGATTGAGGGTACTACGACGTCATATGTAGAAGTGCTTTTAAAGTTGTACACGTTTAGCAGAATCTCATTTGCCATCATTAAGGCTTCATGGGATTGAACATCATACGAACACATAACATATACATTACTAGCTCACATACATGAAACCATTACAATACACTATCGATACTCATAGGGCACCTAGATAATCAATACATCGAGCTATATCACAAATATATATGATATATATATGATATATACTATCATATATATATATATATAAATATAGCTAATGGTGATAATTCAGGACTTTAGTGGTTTCAGATTATTTTCTCACACGCAACTCACCTCAGAATATTATGAGAGTTCTTGTGCATTATCAGATAAGAAGTTGTAGCAATCGCTTTCAGCAGATATTCTCATGCAGGCATCATCAGACTTCAGTATAAGTCGTTATTCGAGTACTAATGCACGCTTCGGAGGGACTCCTTTTCAACATCGACACTATAAATGTAATACTGTTTTAAAATGTTTTCAAAGTATAATAATGTATGTATGTATGTAATGTATGTATGTATTGGTGGATTGAATAGCGTATGAATAATAATGATTAAATAAATAATAGTACGTTTAACTTAGGATACAATGAAATAAATACTGGCATATAGAACATTCATGAACACTTTCCTCATCTCTTTGATTTAAAGTACTTCACACTAGGTAAGATTGATGAGAGCATCAGCGCAAATGAGAACTTCGCAAGCATGGTTAAGTTAGCCCTGGTTCGACGGAAGCGTAAACGGATCGCAGTGTATGTGAGTAGAACATTAAAAAGATATGTCTTTGCCACCATTGGTTATCTCAGAAAACGAGCAACGGAATCACATTCTCGTGATAACTTCACATTGCATAGACGTGTCATTCGATCAGCTCGCTCTATGTGGCAGCAGCAGCCGCTACGAAGACATACATCGCTACATGATGTATGCTTCACATCGCATGCAAAAGTTTTATGAGCTTGTCACCATAGAATCTATTGAGTGTAACTAAAACGAATGAACTTTCCGCCGCGTACGATGTGAACATCCGCGCGAGAATGATATACGGGCAACCAAAATGTTTCTCTCATGTCCATTAGATCCATCTAATATAGAAACGGATAGCCTGCTATGTACAATAATGCCTCTCTGCATCCTCAGCGTCCATCCTTACACCTCAACTTACACATCCGCTGCAGCTGAAAACATGGAAAGAGGGAAGGACAAAAGGTACCAGCGGAATGTCTACACAGCGTTAGTAGCAAGAGCGCGAATAGTTATGCAAAGGATGTAAGCCGCACCGCTAAACCTGCAGTCTAGTATATAAACAGAGTAAACTGGAGAAAATTTCGCATTTTGGTCGAGCCAAAGGGAAAAAAAACTCCCTCTAATAAAAAGCAAAGATATTGAGACTTATAGGACAAAACGTTTGTATCTGGGATATATGGTCGTATATTTAGGATGTCTGGAGTATGTCTAGAGTAATAAAGTGTACGAAAGGAGCAACGAAGCAAACGAAACGGATAGTTAATGATTAACATTAAGAAAGAACGTGGGAGAGGAGGAATCATACCTAGGATATCAAGTATGAGTCCAAGCGCAATAATGGCACGCATTGTGTTAACAAAGGAGCCAAAATTCTTTCACCGCTGTGTGTCCTTGGTCTTCGAACCATCATCATCATTCTCCACCATGGATGATGACACAGCCGTATGAATAGGCTGCGCTCATTCCATCACAGAACCCAAAACCTAGTTCAGACTGTTGGGCAAGGAGTTGATGTTATTGTACGATAAGGAGAAGAAGGAGACGGTCCCAGTAGCTGTGGTGGTTAAAAGAGGAATATGCGAGATTGCACTCTGGGAGAAATAATGGAGTTTGGACTGTATGACCAGTTTGATGGTGGAAGCTGAAGGAATGAAGACCCTCGTACATTCCAGCACTTCAGAGGATGGCCACCACCATGGTTGATGAAGCTTGTTGAGTGTCCTGAGAACCCAGGTTGACCAAGCCGAGAACCAACTTCTGTCCGCAACGCTGGACCCTGAAACTTTAGGTGGCACTGACTCTGCAGCACCTGGTCTCTGAACCACCATACAGAAACATGGAGTATGCGTGGAGGGTCCACACAACAGCATCTGCAAAGTGGTCAGAGAAAGTGATGCCAGGCCATCATCAAAGAATATGAAAGGAGGAGCTCCTCAAGTGTCCACCACCACGAACAAGGCTGGAGGAAACTTGCAGAAGGAGTGGTAAATCACGAGGTGGAACTTTCCCACATCGTTGGAGCCATAGACTCGCGCAAGCACGTGCCTGCAAAGATTCCAGCCAACTCAGGGTCCTACTATTACAACTACAAGGGCTTTCTTTCAGTATATCCTTTTTTGCCATGTTGAAATGCTGAACTACAAGTTCATGTACATCGATGCTTCAGGCACGGGACAGCTTCAGATGGCCAGGTGACCTCAAGGATGGGCTGAACGCAACCTCATCATGGGTTTTCCAGATCCAGACGGCCCCTACCCAATGACATACCAAGATGTGCCCTACTTCATCATTGTGATGACGCCTTCCTCCCTCAGAACATACCTCATGAAGCCCTCATTTCAAGATATCTCACCCATGAGAGAGAGAGTTCTTCAATTAGAGGCTGTCCAGGGCAAGAACGGGTGGTGGAGAACGCCTTTGCATGCCTGGCCAACAGGTTCCAGATACTTTTTCCACCACCTCATGCAGCATTGACGCCAGAGACTGTGAAGGAGCATCAAGGGGGGGGGGGGGGGGGGGGGGGGGGGGGGGGGGTGGAAGCTTTGCTGCATCCGCTGCCGAATCTCATGCGGCACCCGCTCACCCAGTGTTGCAGAACAGACCTGTCGACCTCCAACAAGGGAATGGGGACATGGGCGCTGGTGAATGGAGGCAAGAACATGAACCTGAATACTGTGGATGGTACAAGGCCCGCAAATAGAGCTTCACGTGAAGGAAGAAGCAGCGGAACTACTGAGACACTGGTGCAACTCCCAGCTGTGGAGCAGTGGAGTGGCAAGACAGGATGAATAGATGATCCCACACATGCAAACGGCTTAAACGCATTTTTTCAAAGTTTTTCACCACACTTTATTAAGTAAAAAAAATGAACCAAGTTGTCTTAGCAAAGATAAACTTTATTAACTATCTTAAACTTTATGACTTTATTAATAAGTAAAATGAACAGTAAACTGTATTAAGTGGTGTTAAGCAAAGATAACCTTTATCACTTTCTTAGGTTAAACTTTATGATTTGATTAAAAAGCAAAAATGAACGAAGTAAAGTGTATTAAGCAAAGATAAACTTAACAAGTACAGACTCCATAGGCTCTCTGACACTGTTATTCCGTCTCTCTGAGTCATGTGCGTGGTCTCAGCTGTTAAGCAACGCAGGGACTGTGGGGTGGCTGTGCCTTAGTGTTTTTTTTCTGGGTCTGAAGCACCATTGGGGTGCTTGGCCCCGAGGGTACAACAGGGGGTGTTGTTTTCAGGAAGCTGTCTGAGAGCTGACTAAGTGCCGTGAAGGTTTAGAAGGCCCTTCATCAAGGACTTGAGATGTTAGCCCAATACTTGATGACACAGATTTGTCCCGTTGACGGGCTTTGGCTTGGGGTGGAGGAAGGAGGAGTGTGTGAGGCTGTCTGGTCCTACGAGCTGGGTGAAAGAGGTGGTGTCTGTGCATGGCGATGAAACGTGGGTCCTGGAACTGGGAAGGTCTGCTTCTGCTGTTAGGAAGTCCTGGTAGTCGTAGCCTTGGTAGGTGAGGGGCTGTCCCGAAAGCCAATGCAAGGGCTTGTGACATCGCCTGGGGTGACAGAAAAGCATACTGGACTGGGTAGGAGCACTTCGCCTGGGCCTTGAGGGTTGTGCAGAAGTGCTGTGAAATCTTCTTGCTTCATCACCTGGTACTAGGGCCTTGGGCAGGTCCTCAGGGTCCTGGCTCACGATAGGTGAATGAGGGGCCTTCCGGCATGAGGATGGTATGATCGTTGCTGTGGACCAGCTGAAGAGAGAAGTTTTGTGCTGGCTTCATTGGTGTCAGCCAAACAGCACACCTGTGGTCCTGGCCCTCCTGTCTGCTCTCTGCCTGCATCCTTGTGGAGCCTGGGGGTGGGGGTGGGTTGGCCTCTGGTGGCTGCTGCTTCTTCTCCATTTAGTGACAGCAGGGGCGGTCATCCCCCATGGGATCCTCCAAATCTGCCGGCAAATGGGGAGTGGCAGCTGTCAGGGGGTCCTCTGCCCTTGGGGACCTCTGAAGATAACCACACCTGCCTGGACAGGGTAGCTGGCTTCCTGCTGAAGAGGACTGGCTTGTCTGTGGGCTGTCTGAGGAGAAGGGGTCTCAAGGGGCGTGCTCTTGGTGTGGATCTCACCCTCCAGAAACTGCACTTTGGCATGACGTACATCTCCCGTCAAGTGAGACTTGACAAGCGGCCTGCGGATTTCTTAGAGGTGTTAGCTTGCCATATCCAGGGTGAGGGGGGGGGGGGGGGGGGGGGGGGGGGGGGGGGGGGGGGGGGGGGGGGGGGGGGGGGGGGGGGGGGGGTGCATGTGCTTCCACCATCAAGGAGTAACTTCTGCAGTGTACCCAGTCTCTCCGCCTTGTCTCTCCAAGCTGCCTGCTTCTTCTTGGGTGTCCCAATACAGTCTGTGCCCTCTTTCTCCTCATCAGAGGGTTACTCGTTCTCTTCAAGCCATTTCCACACCTCATCCTCAATGCTCCTCGGAAAGGGTGTTCTGTTTCCTCTCTCCCTTCTGCTTCCCCTTGCCTCTCCTACCTCTGCAGGGGCTTCAGCAGAGGCCTTCAGGGCTTGCCAGCAGCAGGGCCTTCAGGCGTTTTGAGCAGCAGGCCTTCAGGGTTTGAGCAGCAGGGCCTTCAGGGGGATTGAGCAGACAAGTGAGCAGCAGGGCCTTCAGCAGCAGGGCTTTGAGGGCCTTGGGGCTGGTCCACCACAGCAGCAGCAGCAGCAGCAGTTCATACTCCCCACATGCGCAGTGAACGCTTTGCATCTGATATATATCCGCGCGGCATCCGCTTTGCTTTCTATAGGTGTCCATGATGCATCCGCTTAATCCACTGGTGCATCCGCCCCTTCCGCTATGTGTCCGCTTCGCAATTCTCCCCCAGAATCCCTTCGGATGTGTCATCCGCTTCCATCTGCTGTCATCACCTAGGCTTCCTATGAACATCCGTTTAACATCCCCACTACATACTACCCACGTCCATTCTTTTCTGTTCTTTTCTGTTCTGTTTATGTAAATTTTTGCCACTTTTTGGAGCGGATGACAATGGATGGAGCCACCCCTGAAATTTTGCTCATTCGCTGTATCCTTTATGCATACGTTTTGCATCCGTTGGCCAGTGGGACCGGGCCTTTAAAAGAATAATAGTTTGGTCTCATTTCACTGTTACACTTACTTCATTCATCAGAACAATCAATCACTTGTTGAATAAGCCAGTTGGCTAAGCCATACATTTTTAGACATTTACAAGCTAAAATTGTCAGTTAAAATATTGCATGAAACTGAAAGTAATTATTACATTTTAAATTAATTACATTAATATAATGTAACGTGTCAAACCAATTGTTAATATGTAAGTACTATCCATTCTTGTGCTGATTCCTTAAAAAGCAGGGTTTTGTGAATCTGGGCACATATATATTTTATGAATTCTGAAATCTGTTAATCAATCTATGAACTGTAAGAAAGATCATTATTTGTTAAAATGGAAACACTAAGTGAATCTATATACATGTATACAGAGTATATCAAAAAGAATTATGTTTCCAAATGTTGTGGCTTTAATATGCTCAAGTTATTATGAATGGTGATTGTGTTAATTCAGGATTTAATTTGTGATAGAAATATCATAGATATATTTTTCTTTGTTGAGAGCCTGTCTGATCTAGTGATTAAGGCACCAGGATACTATGTGTTCTAGTTCTTCCTTAGGCATGAAAGCCAGCTGGGTAGCTTTGGGTAAATCAATTTCTCTCAGCAAGTGATGTCAGGCTCAGGCAACAATCTGGTCAGTTAATACTTGGTTGTAACCAATTGACCAAAAGGAGGGGGGAAAAGAGAAGAAGATATTTGTCTTTCCAAATTAAGGTTGTAAGAGTCTGTGTGAAAAGTAGGTGCTTAACAACTTCATTGATTAAGAGAATTTTTGTTCATGCACTTCAGGGAAATGAATGGGAAATGTACAGTTAATATTTCAGATGTTAGGTCCCAGGCAATTTAGAAAGTTAACAGGGTGGGAAGTGAGTCATTCTGCCTCTGTGTAGGTAATTCTGTAGACAAGAAATGAAAATCATTACTAATATGAATTACAAACTCACATAGCAGTCTCAAAAACCAAAGGGAAATATTTAAAGAAAATGCAGAATAGTCAGCATTTAAGGTAGGCTGCATAGTTTAGTAGATTATTATGGAATTTGATGTGATCCAATAATGACATTTGAATGATTTCTCCTAAAGGACAACTACCTTTTATGTTCTTATGAAATATTTTGGAAGAAAATGAAAAAGAAATATCCATGTAGTGGGTCAAGAAACAATTTACAAAATAAATTGCTGTGCCATCATTCAAATGGTACCTGTTTTGCACAATGGGTTGTAACTTTGCCAATATAGTCATACTGAAAATGCTTCTGTCCTGCTTTCTCCTGGCACAACTTATATGTATGAATTAATGACATTTATATTCTGGAAAATGTGAACAGCCACAATGTATTATAACAATACATGAAAAGGTCATTGCAAGAAGCTCATCTTTACTGCAACAGTTTCAGTAAGAAATAACTATTATTTTGCAAAATAAGAATAGTTTATTTTCTTTGTATGGGTGTATACTTTTAGATACAATGGCAAAAAAATTCACAAAGGCATGTATGCATTTGGTTCTGTGGCAAGTGGCCTACATTTCATTATGGAGTTATTTCTCTAAGGGCTAATCTGCACTGCCTAGCTTCCTTGTTATCATCTATTACATACTACACAAAGCTCTTTGCCACTGTTCCTTCCTTGCACTGGTGATAAAAGTAAGTCTAGAAGGCATTGGAGTACAAAAGCTCTCACAATAAAGGGAATAATCATTTTGATACTTTGCATATATAAATATGTGACATAGATAAATACAGATTTTTGTGTGTGGAGATGTATACATATAGATACATGCATACACACACAGACACACACACACACACACACGTGTGTGTGTGTGTGTGTGTGTATGTGTGTACCCAGGAATTAAGTTCTGCATAACATATCTTCATAGCATATGAAGAATGGATGTAGGATTTCGGTTTGGCTAGTCTAGAGAAAAGAGGACGAAGGGAGACATGATAGCAGTATTCCAGTATTTGAGATGCTGCCACAAAGCAGAGGAGGTCAATTTATTTTCCAAAGCACCAGAGGACAGGATAAGAAACAATGAATGGAAACTAATCATTGAGAGAAGCAATTGGGAATTAAGGAGAAATTTCCTAACAGTGAGGACAATTAACCAGTAGAACAGCTTGCCTTCAAAAATTGTGGGTGTTTCACCAGTTAAGAAAAGATAGGAATATTAGCTCACTGAAAGGAAAACAATTCATTATTATTTTATTGGAAAAGAAAGATGTCAGGCATAATAGCAGCGGAATTTGTTCAATGGGAGGATGTGATATCCTGTAGTTGTATTGAATATCATATAAGGCACTATTAGTGGATCTCAGTCCAGAAATATTTTATCAATACATTTTAGGCTTACTCTCCTGCAAGAGGATAGAAACAAATTAATCAGTATAGATGTGTTTGTAGTCTGCTTAGTCTTTAATTAAATATTTTAAAAGTTAATTTTGAGTTAATTTTGTTCCCAGGTAACCATGGATGGTTACAAACACAAACATAATATATACTGCAGCTTTACAAAGTAAAGCTTGAAAACACTTCTAAAAAAAGATGTGAAAATATTTCTGAAGTATCTTGAATATATGCTGACTCTGTAAACCACTTAGAGAGTGTTGTAAAGAATAGAATAGAATAGAATAGAATAGAATAGAATAGGATAGGATAGGATAGGATAGGATAGAATAGAATAGGATAGAATAGAATAGGAGTACTTTATTGGCCAAGTGTGATTGGACACACAAGGAATTTGTCCTGGTGTAAATACTCTCAGTATACATAAAGAAAAGATACATTCATTAAGAATCAAGNAATCAAGAATCATAACATACAACACTTAATGATAGTCATAGGGTACAATCAACAATCAAATCATACTAGAAAACAGTAAATATAAATCATAAGGATACAAGCGACAAAGTTATAGCCCTACAATCACAAGTGGGAGGGGATGGGTGATAAGGAGTGATGAAAAAAAGCAGCACCATGAAGCAGTATAAAAGTGATATTGCTATAATATTTTTTAAAAAATTAAAGTCTTACAGGTAAGAACACGTTTGATAATTGAATGTGTTTGACATAGTTTTAGTTCTGATGTATTTTAAAAATACAATTGGAGAGTATGATATGATAACAACTTTTCTCATGCAGCCTGGATAAGTATAGTGTATCCATCCTTGTGTTCCTTAATCTGTCAGCAACCTTCAATTGCTTTCACTCAGTTATGCTATCCTTCTGGACAGCTATGTAGTCTGCTTGTCAGAGGCTCCATATTGCAGTAGTTCTGCTGCTTTCTGTGTTCAGCATCAATCAGTATTGACAAAGGGTAAGGTCACATTCTTGGTCCTTCATTTGTGAAGTACCTCAGAGATGCTCTCTCCCCCTATTTAGTATCTACATAAAATTGCTCCGGGAGGTCATCTATCAAATTAGGATCTACAATAATATGTGAATGATACCTTGCTATACACCCCTACTGGATGCCAGCCAAATGATGTTCTTTATAATGCTGTCTGGAAATTGTGCAACTCTGGGTGGAGGAAACAGTCTCAGCTTTATTCCTGACAGGATTGAATGGCTATGGATTTTTGGATCTCTCAGCTCCAGGAAATTATTGTCCTTATTCTTTGATAGGTTTGCACTTTCTCATTCAAAACTCATGTGCAATCTGAGAGTAGTCTTGAATCCATGGCTCCTATTTGAAGAGCAGCGGGCAGTTGTGGTCAGGAGGACTTTTGAACAGTACCATCTAGATGCCTTTATGCCTTTTCCTGGATTGGGGTACCCTACAGATGGTAACTGAGCTGCCAGTTCTCATGGTTAGAGTATTGCAATGCGCTCCACATGGAGATGCTATTTAAGTTCACTTAACACTTTAAATTTTCACTATAGTTTTCTATAAAAGTTCATTATAGCTTTTATAGACCATTACATATACCTTGGCCAACAGATCTCAATGGAAGGTGATATAAAGTATGTTAAATTGGTTGGGAGGCATTTGGCAAGCTAAGCATAATTTTCAAGAGCAACCTCCCCCTATGCCTGAAGAAAAAGGTTTTTGATCAGTTTGTGTTACCTGCTCTAACATATATCAGTGAAACAAGGACACTAACCTCACAATCGATACAAAAGCTACAAGTGGTGCAAAGATCCATGCTTGGCATCACAAGACAAGATAGAAAGACCTGCACATGGATTAATGAACAAACAAAAATATACAATATCATCAAGAGAGTAAAAGAATTGAATTAGGCTGGTCAGATAGCAAGAAGAACGAATGACAGGTGGACCAAGGCAGACATAGAATGGCTCCCACTTGATAAAAAGCATCCACAAAAGAGACCTAAAACAAGATAGATTGATAACATCAGTATTGCAGGCCCAATTGGCAAAAGAAAGCTCAGGACCGTATTAGTTGGAAACATGCAGAAGAGGCCTTCATCCTGTAGTGGATAGACAATGGCTAAGATGATGATGATGATGATGATGATGATGATGATGATGATGATGATGATGATGATGATGATGAACGACCTGGTAATAATCTGGTATAGCACACAAGCTCTAATGGACATGTATATAGTATTGTTCCCTTGAACCTCATTAATTGCTGATACACTTGTACAAGACAACAAGTATAAGTATGAACATAAACAAGAACAAAGGAAAATAAAGACAGATAAATGGGGACAGTAAGAACAGGGATGGTCGGCATGCTGCCGGTCCTTATGCCTGCCCCTCATTAAGGACATCTTAAGAATGGGGTGAGGTCCACAGTAGACAGTTTGAGGTTGAAGCTGTGAGGAGTTGAGGCTATAGCATAGGAGTCTGGCAGGGCATTCCAAGGTGTTGACTATTCTATTGCTGAAGTCATATTTTCTGCAATTGAGTTTTGACAGAGTCTACCTTGAGTTTGTATTGGTTGTTTGCCTGTGTATTATTGTGATTGAAGCTGAAGAAGTCATTGACAGACAAGATGTTATAGCAGACAGTTTGTGAATTATGCTTTTGATCAGACCACAGGTGGGATTGTCCAGGCCCAGAATTTCGAGCCTGGAGGCATAGGGAATTCTATTGTGAGTAGAGGAGTGGAGTACTTTTCTTGAGAAATATCTCTGAACCTGCTCAGTTGTGTTAATATCCCATATACAGTGCAGGTTCCAGGTAGATGAGCTGTATTCAAGAATTGGTCTAGCAAATATCACCTATTGGTAATCAGGACATGTGTCACATTGCCTCCTGCCTCAGAAATACAGTATGTGCATCTTCCATTGTGAAGGTCTTCTGGAGGCCATTAGAAGCATGGTAATTCTTCCAGGCTTTGAGATTGACAGAGTTCCTGTTGATTGCATTTTTTGTGACACACAGAGTATAGCCTGTTTGGACAGACATGGTCTTTTTTCCCTTCAGTTTAAGCTATCCAAAGTTGCTTTGAAGTTGGGCAAACTTTATTTTAAAAGTAATTTAACAAAAAGGATTTAATTTTCTTTTTTGTATAGATAAAACAGCTTGTGTTCTTCTTATACGTATTATACACATTATGGTTGTGGTGGTTTATGTTGATCATTTTTAATTTGGCTATTTACTAAATGTATGTTGTTCTTGTTTTAATTTTTATGTGATTCCTGGTGTTTCTAACTATTGTAGCAGCCCAGAATCATGCATCTGAGAAATATAAGACCATAACAAATAGATGAATAAGTTTCAGTTTTATGACTATTTCATCAACAATGTCATTAGTGCAGAATACTTTACAGTATAATCTAATTTGCTTGCTTATTAAAATTCTAAGATTACTAATTAGCTAACATGAATCTTTGAAGTGGGAAGACAGAGTTTTCAGATTATGGGTCAGGACTCTCTGAAAAATTGAAGCAAGTGTAAGCAGGGTCATAAGTTTCTTTTTTAAACTTAGAGCATTGATACAACCTATCTGGAGTTTAATTTCTAGTTTTGCCTTCTAACTTGCAGCTTGTCCAAGAAAAGTAAAAATTGAACCAGAATTTGGTTTGGACTTTGTTCATTTTTTACTTGATTAAGCCTATAGTGAACATTTGTAATACTTCAAAGTTTGTGAACCTTGAGTAAAATGTAATTATTTTAATAATTTGTACATTTATTTATTTTTTGTTCAACTCCATAACTCCAATGGAATCAATTGAATACTTTCCCCATGAAGTGAAAGGCATCACAAAACTAGTTTAACTTGAATGCTATTTAAATATTAATTAATATTAGTCTAATCTCTAGATGAATAATTCACTAGGGATATAAAATTGTTCTAGGAGACAAAACAAAATATTTTGACCAACTTTAAAAAATGACAAGTGCAAAAGAGCTATTTTTAGTACAATAATAAAAATGTGCATAATTGAACACTGTATGTATCATTCAATTAATAAATAAATGTCTCATTTGCTTTGCTGAAATGCTTTGAATGACGACCAGAGTATAAATTTTAATATTAACTAATAATGTGAAGAAGTCCATTAATAAAGTAAAATACTTTATATGTATTATATATATTTTAAAATAAAATAGAACAAATATTAAAAGCAATTATTTGGTAATATATATATTATTTCCAGCATATTTAAAGGTTATAGAACTGAAACATACAAAGATACAAATATATTTGACAAGTATATTTTTTTGGTATTGACAATTGTGGATTTCTCGTTTAGCTACATATTTGATTACCTGAATGCTTTTAAGAACAACATGCTAAATTCCTGGAAATAGCTCTGTTAAATGCTGAGTTCTTAGAACTGGAATGGAGTTCCAGTAAATCCAGTAAACTTGATATGTGTGGTTGAAAAAATAATTTCAGTAAATGAAGTGTTGTTTAATAATGTTTATATAAAAATATACATCGTCAATTGGATTGAGATGGTGGAAAGAAAGAGAAAGAGAGAGAGAGAGAGAGAGAAGAAAAGAAACAAAGAAAGTAAGTTTATGTCACATAAGCATTCTCTGTATGCAGAAATAGAATTAAGATAAGTAGACACAATATGCAAAGACTCAGTTTTCTGGAGAAACCTCTTATGCTGGGAAAGATAGAAGGGTTGACAAAAATAGAATGACTATCAGCAAAATGGATGGACCCAGTTAAAGTGGTAATAGGTGTACCTTTATAAGATCTGAAAGATTAAATTAGGGAAGGAGTCACATGGATAAAATGTTTGTGTTTGTTAAAAACCAACACCAACTTTATGGCACATAATCAGTGAAATAGAAAACTCCTTGGCTTCCAAAATTATGTTGGTTAAATTAACTGTGTTAAAATATTCAACTGTAAACTTTAAAGAAAGGTTAGATGATTTAAAAGGGAGACAATTGAGACATGATGGCTTCCATGGATGTCAGCTTGGATGCCGAGAAAGAGAGATATACAGACAGTGCTGGGAAGATGCTAAGGCCTCTGTTCCAGGAGTAGAGGGATCACAGCAAGGCCTGGAAGATTAGAAGGTCACCAGAAGAGTAAACACCTGACTGGAGAAGAAAGGAGAAAGGTGCAGCTGCAGCTGGAGAGTTCAGGGATACAGTCAGAAGTGCAGGGTAGAGAAGGAATGCATCTGCAGCTGCCCAGCGTTTATGAGGAGGAATTGCTTCCACCAGATTTCAGGGTGTGCAGGGCCAATTGGAGGTATGTCCAAAGGTCTCATGAAGAGGCAGCTTCGCCCCCCTAATGAGTTACATTGACATGCACCTACCAAGCCCAGTGAGTGGAGCAGCGTGATGCTGCAAATAACCACTTGATTCCCCGCTGTGCATGTGCTCTAACTTCATGGATTCCCCCCTTTGTTTTTTCACTCTGTGTTTTGACTTTAGAGTTTTGAGGATTCTGAAGCTTGGATTTGGATATTGTGTCTCTGGATCTGTTCCAAGACTGGGATTTTGCACTGTACTTGTAGAATTTACTTTATTGGAACTTTGTGGGGAAGGGTTGTTTGCAGATGAGTTTATTGCAGACATGATTTGAGGAATGACATTAGGGGCATGTGGTGTTTAAATAAAGCCCTTAAACTCTCTCTCTGTGTGTGTGTGTGTGTACACAAGGTGACTGGATTTCTCTTATTTTTCCTTTTGGAAATATTTTTCTTACATTTGTATTTAAAATTGCTGCACAGTTTTAGTGTGGTTCTCATGTCAAAATTATATGAACCTTTGCAGCTGACATGCAGCTATAGGTTAAGTCAGGGTCAAGGAAGCTGCATTGAAAAAAGACAATGTATGTAATTCCTGGATTCTTTTTCCAGAAACTGTTATTCTAGTCTTATTCTTCCATAGATAAATTAACTTCAAATATTTTTCAGAAATAACTACTTTGAGTTGCTTAAGTAAAACAAATATAAGCTTCTATATGTAAGTCACAACAATAATTTAACTCCCACTGAATGGTTCACAAACTGACTCTACACACTGTGAGAACACAGCTTCTACCAATTTAAAAGCTGCAAAGAAAACTAGGACTTTAACTTCCTTTTGAAAGTGGTATGTGGAATGGAGAAATGATGCCAGATGAAGCAGAGATTAATTTTGAAAACAAACTTCTTTTTATCGTTGTGTTGCAAGGAGTATTGTCTGATACTAGAAATAGATTTGCTTCTCCCCATTTCTATGAAAAGTAGATAGCTAATAAACAACACAGTAGAAAATGTAACATGGTAAAATATCAGCATGGGATATAATGTATTTCCTAGGCAAAATAAATCAGCACTACACACAAGTCTAATATGAAATGCTACAACTTCTAGAGCATCTTTGAAATAAATCTGATCTTTTTTTATTGAAACAAACTTAATGATTTAAAGTAAAATAGAAAAACAGAGAGAGGACAAGGAAAAAAATGGCCAGACATCACAACATCAAAACATAAATTTCATCTTATGCATAGTTGTTGCACTGAAAGTACAGAAGAGTGGAGGCTACTTCAAGTCATTGCAAGGAATATTTTTATCATTTTAGCATTATTGTGGTTAGTATTAAGTTGACAAGAATAAGGATGAAAGGATACTTTTTAAACTTGAAGCAGTAAAGCAAATTAACCATATAAGAAGGATTTTGAAATAAGAAAAAGAAACATGCAACCATTTTTAGTGACTTGCAATATTAATTGGAACAATTGTTGTTACAAAAGACTTCATGCATTCCCTTGTGTGCAGGGGAAAGAGCTGTGAAGAAGCTATAATTAATATGTAATTGCCAATTGATATCATACAGATTATACAAATTTCACCTAGATGATTCCACTATCATTCAAGATATCCTTCAGCTTTGCCTCCCTCCCTCACTTTATGCCATCCTACCACTTCTGTCAGGAACAGACACATTTCAGCCTGTATCCATGAAGAAAAAAGCTCATTGGTTCTGTACTTGTACATTTCAGTTTGGACATGAACTATCAAAAACTTTTTTCTGGTTTATGCACATCCCTGGTTTGCATATTAATCCTAAATATGTACGAAGATAATAAAATGTTGGTTATTTATTTACTTATTTCTCTTTGGTAAATTTGGAAAACATATTGTATGTATGCTCAGGGTCAGAGTTTGCATCATATCATGACACCCATTTCATCATTATCTTCTTCCATGGTTGTCTGGGCATGTCAAACATCAAGCCAAGACTGGATCCCAGAAGTATACTGGTTGGTGATAAACATTTTATTTTCCTTTCCTCTTGAAAGCTTCAAATAACTTGAGCTATGAATCAAGTTGCATATACAAGTAGTCCTTGACTTACAAACACAATTGAGCCCAAAATTTCTGTTACTGAGATATTTGTTAAATAAATTTTGTCCCATTTTATGACCTTGCTTGCCACATTTGTTCAGTGAATCACTGCTGATGTTAAGTTAGTAACATGGTTGTTAAATGAATCTGACATCCCCATTGATTTGCTTCTCAGAAGCTCACAACAGGTGATTACATGACCTTGGGACACTGCAACTGTCATAAATACAAGTCAGTTGCCAACCATCTGAATTTTGATCATGTGATCATGGGGATACTGGTAATTATGAGTCACTTTTTTCAGTGCCATTTTAACTTTGAACAGTCACTAAAAGAATTGTTGCAAGTCAAGGACTACCTGTATATACATCCAGGAACTATATTGTGCAAGCAAGTTTGAAAGATATAAAATCAAGAAAAAAAAAGCCAATCTGCAAGAACCTTACCTCTTTGATTTTCATTAAATTGAAAAATTGGCCATCTTTTCTGAAGGTTTAGGCTGTAGTGAGAAAAAAATGACAATATATTGTCTGTTTTGGATATAGTACTGTAGTAAAGGATTTTGTAGAAATCTAGCAGAAATTTAAAGGATCTTTAGAAATCTAAATCTTGAAGATTTAATTAATGTGAATAACACCTTTACAGCACATGTTGTAATTTCCATTCTGTGCCCATATGCACATATTCTATGAAACTGCTAATAGTTGATAAACATTCCACTCATTTATGACTGTTTGTTGGATAAAGCAATTAACTTCTCATTACTGATTCTGGAAAAGATCTATGTGTCAATTACATTTTATTTAATACATGTGAAAGGACATTGTCAAAGAATAAAAACAACGCATTTAAAACTAGAATTTAAAAATATTGAGTTTTTCTGCCCCCCCCAAAAAAAAGTAAAGGTAAAAGCAACACAACTATATAAGAAGAGTAAGAAGCACAATTAAACTAATTTATTTTGAACTATAGAAGATATATATCAGACACTTACGCCCATGTCACACCGAACCAACGGATGCAAAGAGGATGTAAAACAGACAAAAAACCTTGCCATCCGTTGGAAAAACGCGATGTACTCACTGCCTCCGTTTGGCTTCCTCTCTATCCGTCCAGCCATCCGTCTATTGACGTTTCATCCGCTCCAAAAAGTTTTCGGCTGCCTAAAAACTTTTGCGGTGAAAATGTATCCAGTTCGTCCGTTATGCATCGCTACGCATCTGTTATGCTTCTGTTACGCATCCGCTATATCCGCCAGGTGTCCGCTACGCATCTGTCCAACGCGCATCCTCCCGGACGCAGGGAGGAAGCAGAACGGACGCAGAACGGATACCTACGGATGCAGCACGGAAACAAAGCGTTTAAAACGGAAAAAACGTTCGCAGAGGGGACCTATCTCGGATATTAAGGATGTCTGCAGGATGCCTACAGGATTCCTAGAGGGATGCCTATAGGATGGAAAGGGACACCGATACTGCCTATAAAAGGGGAGGAACTCGTCTGCATCTCTCTTTCAGACCAGCAGCCCAATGGTGGCAGACCTCTGCAGCTTCGTCTGCCTCTTGCTCTTCCACAGCATCCAGTCATGTCCACCGTGGATTGTAACAAAGTCCTTTCGCAGCCACCATCATTCTGCAAACAGTGCGAAGCCATCTGCAGGCTCTGTGAACTCTACTGCGAGAAGGAAAGGAGCCACCAAAAAGAGTCTGGATCCAAAGATGGTTCGCCCAGAAGAGCAGAGGATGGACTGTTACAACAAGCTGATGGTGGAGCTCAGGAGTGAAGATTCTTGTGCATTCCAGAACTTCATGAGGATGCCTCCAGCCATGTTTGACGAACTTGTGCAGTGGCTGACACCCAGGTTGACCAAGCAGAGCACCAGCTTCCGCCCCAGCCTGGAACCTGGGCTCAAGGTGGCACTCACTCTGCGCCACCTGGCCTCAGGGACCTCCTACAGGAGCATGCAGTGCGGCTGAGGGTGCCATCCAACACCATGCAGCAATGTGGTCAGAGAAGGGGTGCAGCCATCATCGAAGAATACCTGGAAGAGCTCCTCCAGTGTCCCTCCACTGAAGAAGGATGGAAGAAAGTTGCAGAGGCAGTGGTATCAGAGGTGGAACTTCCCCCGACACCGTGGAGCCATCGATGGCAAGCACGTGGCCTGCAAAAGCGCCAGCAGGTCGGGGTCCACTTATTTCAACTAAAGGGCTTTCTTCAGCATCGTCCTCTTCGCCATGGTCGATGCTGACTACATGTTTCATGTGCATCGATGCCTTCGGGCAATGGCTCATCTTCAGATGCCCAGGTATACAACGCCTGTCACCTCAAGGAGGAGCTGGAAGGCAACCTCATCATGGGTTTCCCAGATCCAGAACCACTGCCCAACGACACGCAAGATGTGCCCTACTTCATCGTGGGGGATGATGCCTTCTCCCTCACAACCTACCTCATGAAGCCATACACCTCCAACGCCTCACCCGTGAAGAAAGGATCTTCAAATACAGGCTGTCCAGGGTAGGCAGTGGTGGGACAATGCCTTTGGCATCCTGGGCAACAGGTTCCAGGTACTTCTCACCACCATGCAGCATCACCCAGAGACCGTGAGGAGGATCGTGGAAGCTTGCTGCATCCTGCACAATCTCATGTGCACCCGCTACCCAGTCTTGCAGAACGGGCTCGTGGACCTCCAGCAAGGAAATGGGGATATGGAGCCTGGGGAATGGAGACAAGGCGAAACCTGATCGAAATTGAGGATGTGCAAGGCCCCAACACAGCCTCACATGAAGCAAAGAAGCAGCACAACCTCCTGAAACACTGGTGTGCAACTCCCCAGCCGGAGCAGTGGAGTGGCAAGACAGGATGGTAGACTGCTTGATGGATGCTTCCTTTAGCCTGTCTCATCACACTGATGAGATTGGGCCATGTATGTTTGGTTGGCTTACAATGAACAGGGCGTTTAATAAAGAGTTGTGTTTATGTTGATATGTGTGGATAATTATTACATTATTATTGATAATAAAGGGCCATAGGTGTGGCACCTGGGAGGGTGGACCATACAGTCCCACTATGCTTGCACTGGAAGGTTTATCTATTCCCACAGATATACCCATCCCACAGGTATCCTAACCCATCCCACTGCTATCTTAACGCCATCCCAAAGCATACAAAGGCTTAAACCATTTCTAAAAGTTTCCACCAGACTTTATTAAAAAAAAGAAATGAAGCAAGTTGTGTGAATCATAAATAGACTTTATTAACAAGAAGCTATAAAACAAAAAATGACTCTCTGGCACTCCTCTTGGTTGCTCAGTCCCAGGGGTGAAGGGTTCAGGTGCTGTGGAGGTGGCTGGTGCTGGAGTGCTTGTCATCAGCTCCTCCAGAAGCAGAAGCAGCAGAAGCCCAGCCCCAGAAAGAGTGAGCCCGTGCTACAGAAGCCCCAGCAGAAGCAGGGTGAGGGCCAGGGGGCGGGATGGTAGCCCTGTCCCTCTTGCCAGGGCTGGCAGCAGATGGCTGAGGCTTGCTGTGCTTCCGCATGGTTTGTGGGGTTGCTAGCTCGCAGGGAGGCTGGCAAGAACCAAGGCTGGCAGGAAGGCTGCAGGGAGGCTGGAACCAAGGCTGGCAGGAAGGCTTGCAGGCAGGCAGGCACCAAGGCTTGAAGGCAGGCAGACAGCAAGGCTGGCAGGAAGGCTGGCAGGCAGGCAGCCACCAAGGCTGGCAGGATATGCTGGCACCAAAGGCAGGCAACCAAAGGGTGGCAGGGAGGCATGCACCAAGGCTGGCAGGCAGGCAAGCACCAAGGCTGGCAGGCAGGCAAGCACCAAGGCTGGCAGGCAGACATGAAACAAGGCTGGCAGGAAGGCAGGCAGCAAAGGCTGGCAAGGCAGACTGGCTGGCAGCAAGGCTTGCAGGCAGGCTGGCAGCAAGACTTGCAGGCAGGCTGGCAGAGAGGCTTGGCAGGGAGGCTGGCAGCAAGGCTGGCAGCAAAAGGCTGGTAGCAAGGCTGGCAGCAAGGCTGGCAGGCAGACATGCAGGCAGGGGGCAGGCAAGGCAGGCAATCCGTCTGGCAGCAGGTCTTTCCTCTGAATGGCAACCTGCTTCCAAGCTGCCTCCGTTATATCCACGGGGCTTGCGGCAATGCATCCCCCCCACATGCACAATTACCGCAGGCATCTGTTCGGCTTCCGCTGTGCATACCGCTGTGCATCCTCTGTGCATCCGCTTCATCCGTTCGGCATCCATTCTGCATCCGCTGTATCCGTTCCGCGTCCGCTTCGCTGAGCCCCCCCGGAAGCCCTGCGGTTGCGCCATCCACCCCATCCGCTTCCCTCGCTGGGCTTCC
Source organism: Laticauda laticaudata (assembly GCA_004320025.1). NCBI lineage: Eukaryota > Metazoa > Chordata > Lepidosauria > Squamata > Elapidae > Laticauda > Laticauda laticaudata. The sequence continues at coordinate 23,068 of BHFT01044325.1, forward strand.
GTTCTGCATCCTCTCTTGCATTCCTCCTGCATCCTCCCCGCCGTCCGCTGTTATCCGCTCCGGTTATGCAAATTTTTGCCCCTTTTGAGTGTGGATAACAACGGATGGAACATTTTGTTCGTCCGTTGTGTCCTTTTTGCATCCGTTGGCCAGTGTGACATGGGCTTTAGTTCTAGCCCCATCTTAGCCATGAAAGTCAGTTGAGTGACCTTGGGCTAGTCACTCCATCTCAGTCTAACTCACATTAGAGGGTTGATGTTTTGGGGAAATAGGAGGAAGAAGGACTATTGATTATGTCTGCCATCTTGAGTTATTTGTAAAAATAATAAAAGTGGGATATAAATAAATAATAACTTTACTGGAATGTCTTCTTTTTAAAATCTTCAGAGGTGACAAATCCACAACTTCCACTAATAGACTGTTCTTCAATCCTAATTGATGAAATATAGCTCTTGAGGCATGAGAGGACAAACAAAGTAATTGGACATATTCAGTCTACCTCTTATTGTTGGATAAAATTCAACAATTCATGCTCATTTTGGATTATTAAGTTTGGGAGCAAGAGGCTATCCCCTGGATTCATGAGTTCATAAATACCTTTTGAGAGAGGGAGCAGTTCGAGCAACATTAAAAGAAGCAGTGATCAGGCTGCTTCTGAATAAACTGCAACCCAGTGGCCAATATAGCCTTGCTGGGCAGGATGCTTGAGCAGATTATGGTCAATCAAGGTCAGGCTTTTCTGGATGAAACTGATAGTCTAGATGCATTGCAGTCTGATTTAAGGCCACACTTGTAGAACAGAAATTGCTTTGGTAATCTATGAGGTTATCTGTGTTGGAGAAAAATGATAGTGGGGTGGAGTGAGGTGTGATCCTGTTGGTCCTCCTGCTTTTTGTATGGCTTTTAATACCATCAACCATGATGTATATCCAAACAGGTTGTCAGAATTGGAATGTAGGAGTACTGTACAATGGTGATTCCACTCCTACTTGGATGGCCATTTCCAAAAAGTGGTGTTGGGATTAGTCTTCTGCCTTTTAGTGATTAGGTATATAATCCCTTGGCCTTCCATTTTATCCTTATGCTTTTTAAATCTACATGCAATTGTTGGGCAAAGTCATAGAGGGAACTGGGCTAAAGTGAAATCAATACGTAGCTGGGGCTCTACTTCTTCTTTTCATCTAATACAGGAGAGGCAGCTGGCATTCTGAACCTGTACTTGGACAGGGTAATGGGATAGATGAGGGCCAGTAAACAGACTCAATCCAACAGGATGGAGATAATGTTTATAGCCAGTGCATCTGTCCAGGAGAATGGTACCCTGACTGTTTTAGATAAGCGTGCATTGTCCCTAAAGGAATAACTTCATAATTTGGAATGTTCCTAAATCTTTCATGTCACTAAGTAGCCTTAGTGGCAACAGAAGCTTTTTATCAGCTTCAATTGACTTACCAACTACAATCTTAAGCCCATGTCACACTGCACCAACAGATGGAAAGAGGATGTAAAACGGAGAGAAACACTTGCCATCCGTTGGTTAACGCGATTCATTCCGTCTGTACTCACTGCCTCCGTTTTTTCATCCTCTCTTTCACGTTCCACACCATTGAACATGATGGTTCCATCCACTCAAAAAGTGTGGATGAGATTTGAGGGGAAAATGTATCCAACGTGTCCGATTCTGCATCAGCAACGCATATGGGGAAACACCATTTAACATCTGTCGTCAATCCGTTACGCGTCCGCTATATCGCTAGCCATCCGCTAGCACATCCGCGCACTCAAATCCGCTCCAGCGGAAACGGCCACAGGGAGGAAGCAACAGATGCGGAACGGACACACAGCGTAAGTAGCACGCGGACAGAGAAAGTATGAAAGCGGATGCAGCCCACAAAGAAGCATTTAAAATGGAAAAAAACGTTCGCCAAGAGGGGACTAAATCTCGTATTAAGGATGTCTAGAGGGTGCCTAGAGGATGCAAAAGGGCACCTAGTGAAAACCTATATTGCCTATAAAAAGGGGGAGGAATCCCGGAATTCACTTCAGTCCAGCAGCCCTGCTGTGCAGGACCTCTGCAAGCCTATCTGCGTCTTGCTCTTCCACAGCATCCATTTTGATGTCCACCATGGATCATAACACAGTCCTTTGTGTAGCCACCATCATTGTTGCAACAGTGCAAAAGCCATCTACAGCGCTCTTTCAACTATCCTACAGGAAGAAAAGTTCTTGCGGTTCCGAAGATGGATCGGGAGACAGAGCGAGTACGGACTGTAAAACAAAAGCTTGATGGTGGAGCTGAGGAATGAAGACCCTCGGCTGCATTCCAGAACTTCATGAGATGCCTCCAGCCATATTTGATGAAGATGGGAGCGGCTGAGACCCAGGATGACCAAGCGAGCACCACTTTCCGCCACAGCCTGGACCCTGCGGCTCAAGGTGCACTGAACTCTGCGCACACCTGCCTCAGGAACCACCTACAGGAGCATGCCAAGTAGGCTGTGAGAGGTGCCACACAACACCATCAGCATTGTGGTCAGAGAGTGTTGCAGGCATCATCAACAGATACCTGAGAGGAGCTCCTCCAGTTACCCCTTCCCTGAAGAAGGCTTGGAAGAAGTTACAGAGCAGTGTATCAGGAAGTGGAACTTCCCCACAGCGGTTGGAGCATAGGAGGGAGATGGCAAGCACGTGCCCGCAAAGCCTCCGCCAAGCCGGGGTCCACTTTTTCAACTACAAGGGCTTCTTCAGCGCATCATCCTCTTCGCCATGGTCGATGCTGAACTACAAGTTCATGTACATACGATGCTTCAGGCATGGGCTCATCTTTCATGAAGATGCCCAGGTATACAATGCCACGTGACCTCAAGGAGGGCTGGAATGCCGCAACCTTACTCATGGGCTTCCCAAGCATCCAGACCCCCTGCCACACGACACACAAAGATATGCGCCTACTTCATCATGGGGGAATGACGCCTTCTGCCCTGCAGAACCTACCTCATGAAGCCCTACACTTCCAGGATTGCCTCACCCGTGAAGAGAGGATCTTCAACTACCGGCTGTCCAAGGAAGCGAGATCTCGGTGGTGGGAAGAAACACCTTTGGCATCCTGGGCAACAGGTTCCAGGTACGTTCTCACTACCATGCAAGCATTCGCCCACAGACCGTGAGGAAACATCAGTGGAAGCTTCTGCATTCTGCACAATCTTTGCCGCACCCGCTACCCAGTGTTGCAGAACAGGCTCATGGACCTCCAGCAAGGCAATGGGACAGGAGCCTGGGGAAAGGAGGAGCAAGGCGAAAACCTGATAGACATTTAAGGATGTGCAAAGGCGTCCCCAGAGCATTCACTTGAAGGGAAGCAAGCAGCGCAAACCTCCTGAGACACTGGTGCAATCCCCAGCTGGAGCTTGGAGTGGCAAGACAGGATAGGTAGATGCTTAATGGTTGCGTTCGCTTCAGCCTGTCTCAATAACACTGATGAGATTTCTGCCATGTTATGTTTGAGCGGCCCCTTCATGACAGGGCATTTTATAAAGAGTTGTTGTTTATGTTTGAAATGTGTTGATGACATGATTACATTATTATTGATCAATAAAGGCCATAGTGTGGCCACCTGGAGGGTGGACCATGACAGTCCCACTATGCTTGCACTGAGGTTATCTATCCCAACAGATATTACCCATCCCACAGGTATCCTAAACCCATTCCCTCTGCTGATCCTTACCCCAGTCCCACAAGCATGCAAAGCTTAAACCATTTCTAAAAGTTTTCCACCGAGACTTTTATTACAAAAATAAAGTGAAGCAAAGTGTGTTGAAGCAAAGATAATCTTTAGTTAATAACAAGCTGTAAAGAAAAATTGACACCAAAATTCAAGTGTCCAATAGCAAAAACAAAACTCTTCTCAGTCAGTCTGAGGGCATTCCCATCGTCTCAGGGGCTGAAGGGTCCAGGTGTTGTGCAGGTGGCTGCTCCTGGAGTGCGTGGTCTAGGCGCCATTGGGTATGCCTGGCCCGAGAGGACAACAAGGGGACGATGTGTTGCAAGAAGCTTCTCAGACAGCTGGTCAGCCCCGTGATGTTGAGAGCCCCTTCCTCCATGACATGCTGGTGTCAGACCAATAACTGATGACAGATGTGCTCGAGGCCGGCTTTGGCTGTGGGACCAGGGATGGAGTAAGGGAGGCAGTGTTAGCTGGGTGTCGGTCTGCAGCTGGGCGAGGAACTGGCATCAGTGGCATCCGGTGGCATCCGGTGGCATCTGTGATGTGGCTGGCATCGGGTTGTTGGGTGCATTCGATGCCATCAGTGGCTTCTGTGTTCCCTTGTGCCTGGACTGGGAAGGTCTGCCTGTGCTGCTGGACCTCCTGGTAAGCCATTACCCTTGGTTGAGGAGGGCCTGTTTGAAAGCCTTGGAAGGCAGTGACAGCCACCTGGGGTGAGGAGCAGCGCCTGGACTGGGTCAGAGCAGGTTCAGCTTGGTCTTGTAGGGTTGTGAAGAGATCTCGTGATCCTGTCCATTCACACCTGGTACTTGGTTCTGAACATGTTCATGAGCGGTCTGGTTGATGTAGGTGCAGGAAGCGGCTGTGGTTGCGAGGATGGGGCGTCGGTGTCGCCTGCTTACCAGCTGAGAGAGGAGATCTACACTGCCTCCTAATTGGTGTCTCTTATCTGCCCAGCAAGTCAGTGTGGCCTCATGCCCCTCTGTCTCCTCTCTGCCTTTCGGTGGAGGTGGCAGCTGGGGTTGATGCGGTTGGGCTGTGGTGAAGTGCCCCTTCTCCTTTGTCTCCCACTGCGTCAGCGGCGTCCTCCACGACGCTCTGCCACAGGTAGTACAGCTGTCGGGGTGTCTCCATCGTGGCACGCTCCGCAGATACCTGGCCTGACACAGGAGCTGTCTCTTGGCCAGAAAGGACTGGATTCTCAAGGCTGCCTGAGAGAGAGGGTTGTGAGAGGGGCTGCGTCCTCGAGGTGCGGATCTCACCCCAAGAAGCTGCCACTTGGCCATCACATTGCGTTCTCTCTCTTCCGTCAGCCTTTGACCAGCCTGCCGAGATGTTTTTGAGGTGCAGCTTCCTGCTACCAGGTGTGCATGTGCTTTCCGACCAGCGAGGAGCACCTTCCGAAGTGTATAGCCTAGGCTCTCCGCCGCTTCTCTCTCCAAGCAGCCTGCTTCCTCGTGGGTGTCTCGATAGAGTCCTGTGTCCCTTCCTCCAAGATATTCATTCTCCCTCAGCCATCAGTACCTCCTTCTCATGTTCCTCTCAAGTTGTGTTGTGTATTGCCTCCTCTCCCGTTCATGCGTCTGCCTTCTTCCTCCCTTTGGCAGGAGCCATATGGCTCTTCATCAGAAGGGCTTCGAGGTTGTAGGGGCTGGCTCCTCCACACCACCACCAGCAGCGGGTTCAGCAGGCAACAACGAGTAGCAGCAAAAGCAGGACCAGCAAGGCCAGCAGGACCAGAAGCAGCAGCAGCAGCAGCAGCAGGACCAGAGAGCACCAGGCATAGAGTACCAGCAGGACCAGAGCATGAAGCTAGGACCAGGGAGCACCAGCAGGGACCGCAGGACAGGCAGCAGTGCCAGCAGAGGTAAGCACAAGCAGAGAGCACCACCACCAAGAAGCAGCATTCAAGCAGAGTAAGCACCACAGAAGCACCACCACCAGAAGCAGCATCAGCAGAAGCACCACCTCCAGAAGCAGCATCAGCAAGCCCCCAGCACTCAGAAGAGTGAGCCCAGTACAGCAGGAAGCCCCAGCAGAAGCACAGTCAGGGCCAGGGGGTGGGTGAGGCGTGGCCCTGTTCCCTCTTGCCAGGGCTGCAGCAGATGGCAGAGGCCTTCCTTTTCTTCCCCATAGTTGTTGGGTTGCTGCTGCTGGCTGGCTGGAAGCTGTGTCTTGGAAGCAGTCTTTCCTTCTGAATGGTGACCTGCTTGTGAGCCTGCTTCCCTGTTATGATCCGCGGGCTTTGATGCCAATGTTACATCCTCCCCGCATGCGCAGTGAACGCTAGCATCCACTAGGCATTCGCTAGGCTTCCACTCTGATCCGCTGTCATCCGCTCGACATTCCTCTGTATTCCGCTCCTTTCCATTCTGTGTCCGCTTGCTGTGCTCCCCTGGCAAGCCTTTTTGTGGATGTGCAACCCGCTGCCTATCCTCTTCCATCCGCTAGGCTCCATGGAGCATCCGTTTTCCATCCCCCTACGTCCTCCCCCGTCCGTTCCTTTATGTGTTTCCGCTCTGCTTATGCAATTCGGGGCACTTTTGAGAGCGGGGAACATTTTGCTCGTCCGCTGTGTCCTTTTTACAAACGTTTTGCATCTGTCGGCCAGTGTGACAAGGCCTTTACATAGACAGAGGCAGCATCACATTTATTTGCATAACTTCCTACTTGAAGTAGGATCAGGTTACTTATGAACTTGAAGACCTTCTAATAAGGTTCTTATACTGGTCACCAACAAAAAAGAAGTGAGCTGGGTTCCATGAAGGCAAGAGCTTTTTGTGAGTTCGCACAAAAGTAATAGAATTAGTTAGTAATAGAATAGTTAGAAAAGTAATAGAATAGTTAGCACAAAAGTAATAGTAATTCTATTACAAAAGTAATAGAATTTCAAATTACATCAGCATAATTTTAGTTCCAGAATTATTTATTTTCTCAGGCTTTCTAATTGTCTTTTAATTGTATTTAACTGTGCTTTCATTCTTATGTTTTAAAGGTACATTATATTATGTTTTTATTGTGTATTTTATTTGAGTTCATCATTTATACTTTTAGCAAATTGTATTTTAGATGTTTTTTAAAATTGTACATACAGCTCCAGCTATTAACGTGTACATTTTACTAAATAAATAGATTCATTAAAATAATTTATTTTTTAATGACACTTGTAAGAAGGCAGAATTTAATGTTGCACTCACAATATCACTGCCAGTTTGAGCACTTGTCATCTCCAGTCTCTCCAGATGTCTCTGGAGCTTCTTTCCTTGGCCATTTTTTTTTTTTGTTTGTTTCTTTGACATGTCAAGCAGTACCAGCAGCAGGGTAGAGCCCATGAGATGAAAGGTTGCAGTTCTGTTGCTAATTTAAATGCAGCTCTGTTGTAAAGGGGTTTCGAAGTTACTGTACATGAAACAAGCACAGTTACTGAGCTTATACAGATACCTTTTGGAAAGATAGGGAATAAGAATTCATTTAATTAGCAGTTTAGATACCAGAGAAGAAACTGTGAGGCTGATGGAATTTGGTCTCACCGTAGACATAAGGTCAGATGGGTGACTTTCCACCAGATATTCTTTCTCAGTTTTAGGAAAAAGACCAGGGCAAATGATTTCTGGAACGGAAGGGAATGAAGTGATAGCGCTAGCAGTGTGACAGGTCCTGTTTTAATAGATGGCAGAACTGGGAAGTACTTCATGAATGCCTGTTCAATTAGACTGGGATAGACAAAATGTCATCAGCCACTCCATTTACTATAAGTAATAAAACAGCAAAAATCCAAAACAAAAAACCATATAGCTAACCAAAGTTCTTTTTATCAAAAGCAAGAGAAAACCTATACAAACCAATGGTGATAGAAGAAACAATATTTAGCCGCACTGTCAGTTCTTGTTCATGGTGGAAATCTACTTTCTTTATAATACAGTAAAACTAAACCTGTATATACAACAAGCTTCCATAATGCACAATTCATAGTAATTACCAATCAGGCATTATATGAAGAGTGACTGCATCAGACAGGACTGTTCGTAGTTACAATAGTGCTGAAAAACTTTTTTGAGTTTTTGATCATTCACTGCATTTAGACATCTGCATGCATCTGTCTCAGTCATGTGTTTGCTATTACAGCCAGTTGTCCTGTTTAAAAATATTACTCATAGTTACAGTCTTATGGTTTTTCGCTTGGTAATCACTTTGCTTAATGACTATACTGCCAGTCCCCTTTATGGTTACTAAACAAAAACTATCTACATTGGCAACTGGCTCTACCAAAACAAATTCAAACAAATCAGAGAAAGCAGTTTTTACCAACTGGAGAAGGAAGTTTATGCCAAAGCAGTCGAAAAGAACTGAAGAGATCCCAACTTTAATGTTTCAGCAAATCTACTGTCAGTTAAACTTTAAACTTGTTGGTAGAAGAGGAGAAATATAAATTTAAAATGGAACAACTAAGAAAGCCTTGAACTAACTCAACCTTATGGGCAGGTTCTAAGACAAAGGCACCATTATTAGGATGTGGCATAAAAATGGTTGTTGGAGTAGGAATCCATGATAACAAGCCACTTAACTGAGTCTTGTGGTTTTTTTCCCTGAAGGAAATTGAACAGGCAAAATGAAAAAGAGTTAAACTTGAATCTGCCAGCTAAGTGGAAGAAAGGGGATTCAGAGCTATTGTCTGTGTGCTATATTTGTCTGGAAGAATATATGCACATTCTCACAGAATGTGTGCACCACTTATGCAACTTGGTTTGCTTGAATGATGCTACAGATGTGATGATTTCTTCTCAAACATAAATATGATGTAAAATATTTTACCTTTTTGTGTATTGAAGCAGATCTCTAGAATATACTTTTGGAGGCATATAAAATCTCATGAATGCATAACGAATTCTGTAAAATCTCATGCATGCATATGCACAACTTCACTAACAACCAGTTGTGGATGTGGTATAATTTGAGGACATTAAAATAGCACAAGTATAAATAATATTGTTTTTTAAGTTGTAGCTATTGATTTTTCCTTGATATTTGAAAATGCCTCTTGTACAGAGAGAAGGCAAATCTTTAATAAAAATGTGATTAGAAGTTGGAACCATAAATTAAATCAGATATTAAATTTGAATAAGATGTATGCAATTCACATAAACTTTAATGTATGCTAGTTCTATCTCAATATCCTTAATTGCACTTCCTTGCCCAAGCTCACTATGTTTCTCTAGATGTTTAAATAAATCTTCAATTTGTTTTAACAAGTTGAAACTTGAACTTCACTTTCAGTTAAGCAAAAGCAACCAGGAATTAACTAAAGCCTTCAGTGATCATAAGCATGTCCTCTTTGCCATTCATAAGATATGTGCATTTTTAGATTGTAATAATTACTGTAAATCTTAAACAAAATAAGACAAAATTATGAGCTATAATGTTAATGTGACTTATACCTTGAACTGTTGATGATTTCTTAAGTCTTGAAAATGTAAAGCATTTTACAAAGGAAAAGAAAAAGTATACGTTTGGGAGTGGAAGGGCTTTGTCTTTTCTTTTTTTCTATTTGTTTGTTGTAAAATTACATTCTGTTTATTTTATCTTTTGGGGAATTTTTCATGCAACCTACAGAAAGGTTCTAGTAGACCTGCTTAATTAAATGAACACAAAATGTTTCAGACAACTTTCTTTATTCTTAATAGCTGATCATATTGATCTGAGAAAAAATGGCTGGAAGATGTGGTTGTGAAAATCTGTTAAGTTGAAGGTATTATTTTCTGCTGAATGGTTTGCATGTTAGTATGTCTTTGGGGAATGTTACTGTAATGGAGAGGGTGAAAAGTACAAGACTGGAAAGTAACAAGGAGTTGTAAAAATGAATTATATAGCTGAAGAGCTATATAATTCTACAACAATGAAAGTATACTGTTCATATGCAATGTTGCTGTGTCTTTTAGTTTGGAGTTTTGTTGATAATTATGTTTTCCCTTCATCAGTACTATGAACTCTTTCTCAAATATAATTAAGGAGAAATAAACATTTGCCAGTGCTGAAAGGGACTGTATGTTTGGCAGCTACAGATAAAAATACAAAAATAATACTTGTATTTATTTATCTATTTAATTAATTTATTAATTGACTGGATCTATTTCAGTTGTTCTGGGAAATTTTTTAAAAGGTAGACAAAATATTAATTGATTCAGAATAGAATAGAATAGAATAGAATAGAATAGAATAGAATAGAATTTTTNAGAATAGAATAGAATAGAATAGAATAGAATAGAATAGAATAGAATTTTTATTGGCCAAGTGTGGTTGGACACACAAGGAATTTGTCTTGGTGCAAATACTCTCAGTATACATTAAAGAAATGATACATTCATCAAGAATCATAAGGTACAGCACTTAGTGATAGTCATAGAATACAATAAATAATCAAATCATATGAGGAAACAGTCAATATAAATCATAAGGATACAAGCGACATGAACCACTCATGTGAACCACGAACCACATTGGCCATTGACTGAAATTTCTTTCAATTATATTTTTAAAATAAGATAGGTGGTATGGTAGGTCAGTGGCTAAAATAGTGGGCTTGTCAGCTGGAAAGCCAGTATCCAGGTTTGAGGTCTGAGCTCCAAGAGATGGGATGAGCTCCCATTGTCACCCCAGCTCAAAAGTATACAAATGCAAGTAGATAAATAAGCAGGTAAGAGCACTCCATGACATCATGCTGGCCACATGACCATGGAAATGTCTTTGGCAGTGCTGGCCCAATGGCCTTGAAATGGAAATGAGCCCTACACAGTATTATTTTTTAAAATATACTAGTTGTACTAGGCATTGAGACCAATATATAATACACTTCTTTTTAATATTGGGGTTTCTAATGACCTTATCATGAATATTATTGCTAATGAAGACATTGGCAGACTATTTTTTGACCTGCAAATGTTTTACAGCAATTTATATCTTGTATCACTTCACCTGACTGAATTTTCAATAAACTGTGTAGGCAGACTTGGTTGTTATTTTGAATTCTCTAAAAGCACATAGATATGGAAGATTTGTTAGGCTCATTCCAAAAACTTCATTAATGTTCTTTAAACTATCAAATAGCTAATGAAAAAAATATCAAAGAATTAGAGAAGCGTAGGTAATAATTATTTCAAGCACTTGAAATTGCATAATATAATATTCAGCATGAGCTACCACAGCAATTGTTCATCAGGTTTCTTTGAATACAAATTAATCTTTGAAAATGTAATTTACTCAATATTTTCATTTTTAAGGCAGCATGTAGCTAATTTATTATTGATTTTTAATTTCTGTTACGTTAGATTTAAATTTTCTATCTGATGTATAACATAGTAACTTAAAATCAATGAGATTATAACTTTTTCATATTTTTGTGGATTGTTATGCACTATATTTATTTTATATAATTAAGAATGAAACCCTTGCATCATTCTTTTCACCATAGAAACATCTGTATACTCCATGGGTTAAATGAACTCTGTTTGACTTCTAGTTCAGTCCCATCAGAGATAAATCAAACTTACTTGATGTAAAGGATAATTCAGGTTGCATATCAAACTAAGAGTTTAATATAGTTTTGTAATGATCTAAAGTTTAATTTTATTGATTAAAATCATTAGATACAATCATTGCTAAAGCTAGTCATATTGATTCAATTTATACTTACACATTTCAATATACATATGTAATAGAAAGAGTAATAAATACAACCCTGAACACAAACTATTCATGATAAAATAGTTTAAGCTTTTCCTGTTCTTAATTACTTATTGAACTTAATGCCAAATCATTCAAATGTAACAAACAAGTCTTATTGGGTTGGGACTCTGGAGAATGCTGTTTCCTAAATATAAGCAGAAAAATTAAATAGTCTTCCTAGAGAGTTAAGTTTTGAGCTGGCAAATATAAAGGACAATTGCACAATTATTAATTTGATTGAATGTGTGGGTAAGGTCAAGTTCTAGGCTATTGCTTTGTAGGGTTTCTAGGAATCTCTTATCTCTGTTCTTCTCTGAACCCTAGGAAACAACATCAGGTGAAATATATGTATTGTCATGCCCTGGGAAGAGTTGGACTCTGAGGGAGAGGAGGAACAGCTGACAGGGAGTGGAGGTGTGACTCCGGAGATTGTGGAGGAAGCTGGGGAAGGGCAGAGGCCGGCTGGGCAGTCAGAGGAAGAACCAGGCCCTCTTCATCCTAGGACATGCAGGGAAGAATGGAGAAGGAAACAACTTGGCTTACAAGAGAGGAAGTAGCCATGATCCTCCTCATTAGTTGCAGCTGGGCAGAATAGAATATAAGAGAGAGAATTATAACACAGCATTGCCAGAAGTAAAGCATGTTTTATTTTGGGCTGAAGGCATCCTTCCAACAGACTATGTCTTATCTCCTTGAATTTGGTAATTACTTATCCTGGTCTGTTGTGGAAATTTAGTCATTGTAGTTTGTTTGGTTTTTTATTTCACCTCTATCTGCTCATAAAGTCCAGGCTGTATTGCTTTCTTTTGAAGACTATTTCTGAGTAAGTTTTATCTCCAACTGAGAATTATTGAACAGAGGGGCCAAGTTGGAGGCATTAAATGACATTTATTTATGTTTTGTTATGTTTGTGTTACACTCCAGGTCATCATATGTATGCTCATGAATATATGTTTTCAACATATAATAAATATAGTATTCATTCATTCAAGCAAAAAATGCTGTCTAAGTTCCTTCTCAGTATTTATAAGTGTGATAGAAGGGTCCGAGATAGAATGAATAAGCTTCACCTTTATTTGTAAATAAGATTCAGCTGAAACCTAATGAGACCCATTGGCTATGAGTTTTAGGTTCTCCTTTCCCCCAATGCTGGGGACCTTCTACATATTTTTCTAGATAGGTTGACATTCCTCCAGGCAGAACTTATAAACAGGTTGGGAGTATTTACAGATTCTAAGCTACTTCTGAAAGAGCAGGTGATAACCTTAGCCAGAAGATTCTTTTGTAGAATTGTGCACTAACTGTATCTGTTCTTGGATTTATAGGTATTGCTCATAGTCACTCATGTTTAGTCATCTGTCATTTGAAAATTTGCAATGAGATCTTTGTGGCACTCCCTTTGGATAAACTGGTTCTAAATGCAGCAGTATGGATAATTATGATAACCATATCTCATTAGCTACTACATGAGCCCCCAAGAGGTAAAATTTAAGGTACTGGATTACCAGAAAGCTTTTCACAGCACAGATTATTTATAGGGCTCCCTGTTTCTGCTTGTCCCATTAGATTCACTAGAACTGGCATGCCAGAGGTCCCTATTACCAAGCAATACTATCTGATAAAACCCAGGAAATCTGCTTTCTGCTACAACATCTGCTCTATGGAACACCTGACCCCCAATGTTCAGATAACCCTGACACTGTTGAGGTTTTGTAGACATTTTCATTTATTTATTCAATTTCTATAACTGCCAAGTCAACCAGCTTTTGGCTGCCTTGCAGGCATTGGCCACTGTGTTGAGTGAGTCCATCTCTAAGGAGAGTTGCAGGAATTAATTGCAGGATAACTACTGTTTAATAGTTAATTGCTTATTGTAATTAATAGTTAATTGCTTATTGTAATAGTTAATTGCTTACTGGGTGATTATTATTTGGTGGTGGAGAGGTGTTTTTAATCCTGTAAACTGCCCATACTCAGTTGCATGAGACTGACAGCTGTATATAAAGACATTACATAAATAAATTAGTGTGTGGAAGCCTTAACAAGTGCACCAGATAGGAAACACAATCCAATGAGTTAATTCTATTTTATTTTAGGCTACATTACAGAATCTTGCATGTCTTAAAGTACAATTCTCCCTTGTCTCCTTTACAACCTGAAAAATTATAGAGGATGTCTTCTGAGCCTCTTGTCTCACTTACTATCCATGGGCAATGCTGTCTCTTATCTGAACATTCCTTGGGAACACCTCTGGATCCAGTCATCCAAGGTCATTCATACATGCCATTACATGTGTGAATATAATTTATAATTAATTAATCCTAATGATGGGGTCTTTGACACCACTGATACTTCTCATAGCAATGTGGATTAAAATAGGGGTGGGTTGGTTTAGTTCCAATTTTTAATTAGTTTATCAAAATGTAAAATACAAAGAAAAATGAAAATAGTGGGAAAGGAAAAGAAAAAGCTAAGAAAAAGGTGTCGGGCAAAAGGGAAAAAAACAAATTGGTTTCTGATTCTTTCTAGTGCAGCAAAAAGATAATAACATATAGCCTCAAGACTTTACTTTTATGGAATAAGATATACTAGCCATTGCTATAAAAGTAAACCTATTACTAGAAATCCCAAAATCAAAGTTTCATTTATTTTCCCATGTCATGCACAAAATCCAAATTGGTTTCCAGGTAGAAATAATGTTGCCTGTATTCTTTTCTTTGATTGGAGCAGTCAATTTAGTCATCCCTGCTAACTTTGTAAATTTTTCCAGCCAGTCATCCATTTTGGGAATTAAAGTATATTTCCATTTTTGTGCAAAGGGCAGTCTTGCTCCTGTCAGCAAATATAACAACAAAGATCCATTTCTTTTTCAAATTTTTTGTCTGTTAAGCTTAAAAGAACAGAGTGATTGAAGTAACTGAATTAACTTCTTGTCTTTTATTTTTATTTGATTTATACGCTTCCTTTATTTTTCTAATTCCATGTGACTATGACATGAATGATGTTTTTACCTTCTCTTTAAGCCCATGTCACAGTGAACCAACGGATGCAGAGAGGATGTAAAATGGACAAAAAACCTTGCCAAACGTTCGAAAACGCGATGTACTCACTGCCTCCGTTTTGCTTCCTCTCTATCCGTCCAGCATCCGTTTATGGACGTTTATCATCCGCTCCAAAAGTTTTGGGCTGCCTAAAACTTTTGCGCAGAAAATGTATCCAGTTCATCCATTCTGCATCAGCTCCGCATCTGCTACTCATCCGTTACGCATCGGTTACGCATCCCGCTATATCGCTAGGCATCCGCTGCGCATCACGCAACCTCGCATCCGCGCAACTCGCATCCGCTCGGATGCAGGAGGAAGCGAACGGACGCAGAAACAGATGCAGAATGGATTCAGAACGGATGCCAAGCGGAAACAAAGCGTTTAAACTGGAAAAAACGTTCGCAGAGGGGAACCTATCTCGGAATATTAAGGATATCTACAGGATGCATAGAGGATGCTAGAGGATGCCTAAGGATGCAAAAGGGAAACCTTATACTGCCTATAAAAAAGGTGGAGCAACTCGTCTGCATCCTCACTTTCAGACCAGCAGCCTACCTGTGCAGACCTCTGCAGCCTTCATCTGAACTCTTCCTCTTCCACAGCATCCAGGCATGTCCATCGTGGATCGTGACAAAGTCCTTTCGGCAGCCACCATCCTTCTGCAAACAGTGCCAAAACCATCTACAGGCTCTTGTGAACTTCTACTACGGGAAGAAAAGGAGCCACCCAAAAAAAAGTCTGGGTCCAAAGATGGTTCGCCAGAAGAGCAGAGGACGGACTGTAACAACAAGCTGATGGTGGAGCTCAGGAGCGAAGACAAATCGGGCGTTCCAGAACTTTCATGAAGGATGCCTCCAGCCATGTTTGACGAACTTGTTGCAGCGCCTGACACCCAGGTTGACCAAACAAACACCAACTTCCCACCCAGCTTGGAACCTGGGCTCAAGGTGGCACTCACTCTGGGCCACCTGGCCTCAGGGACCACCTACAGGAGCATGCAGTATGGCTGGAGGGTGCCACCCAGCACCATCTCTTTGTTGTCAGAGAAGTGGGTGCAGGCCATCATCGAAGAATACCTGGAGGAGCTCCCCAGTGTGCCTCCACTGAAGAAGGATCAAAAAAAAGTTGCAGAGCAGTGGTATCAGAAGTGGAACTTCCCCACACCGTTGGAGCCATAGATGGCAAGCACGGCCTGCAAAGCGCCAGCCAAGTCGGGGTCCACTTATTTCAACTACAAGGGCTTCTTCAGCATCATCCTCTTCCGCCATGGTCGATGCTGACTACCAAATTCATGTACATCGATGCTTCAGGCAACGGCTCATCTTCAGATGCCCAAGGTATACAACACCAGTCACCTCAAGGAGGGGCTGGAAAGCAACCTCATGGTGGGCTCCCAGATCCAGACCCACTGCCCAACGACACGCAAGATGTGCCCTACTTCATCGTGGGGAACATGCCTTCTCCCTCACAACCTACCTCATGAAGCCCACACCTCCAAATACCTCACCCGTGAAGAGAGGATATTCAACTACAGGCTGTTCAGGGCAAGACGGGTGGTGGAGAACCTTTGGCATCCTAGCCATAGGTTCAGGTATTTCTCACCAACATGCAGCATAGCCCAGAGACCATGAGGAGGATCGTTGAAGCTTGCTGCATTCTGCACAATCTCATGCGCACCTGCAAACCCAGTCTTGCAGAACAGGCTTGTGAATCGTCAACAAGGCAATGGGGACATGGAGCCTGGGGAATGGAGGCAAGGGCAAAACCTGATCGACACTGAGGATGTGCAAAGGCCCCATCAGAGCCTCCATGAGGCAAAAGAAGCAGAGCAACCTCCTGAAACACTGGTGCAACTCCCCAGCTGGAGCAGTGGAGTGGCAAGACAGGATGGTAAATGCTTAATGGATGCTTCCTTCAGCCTGTCTCATTACACGAATGAGATTGGGCCATATATGTTTGGTTGGCTACAATGTTCAGGGTGTTTAAATAAAGAGTTGTGTTTTATGTTGACAATGTGTGGATGATTGATTATATCATTATTGATAAATAAAGGGCCATAGATGTGGCAGCTGGGAGGGTGGACCAATACAGTCCCACTATGCTTGCACTGGAGGTTTATCTATCCCACAGCTAATTACCCATCCCAAAGGTATCCCTGACCATCCCACTGCTATCCTTACCCATCCCACAAGCATGCAAAGGCTTAAAACCATTTCTAAAAGTTTCCAGCAAGAACTTTATTTAAAAAAAAAAAAATGAAGCAAGTGTGTGAATCAAAAATAGACTTTATTAACAACAAGCTATAACCACAAAATGAGGTCTCTGCACTCCTCTTGGTCACTCAGTCTCGGGTGAAGGGTGCAGGTGCTGTGGAGGTGTTGGTGCTGGAGTGCTTGTCATCAGCTCCTCCAGAAGCAGAAGCAGCAGAAGCCTCAGCCCCAGAAGAGCGAGCCCGTGCTGCAGAAAGCCCCAGCAGAACCAGAGTGAGGGCCAGGGGGCAGGATGGTAGCCCTGTCCCTCTTGCAAAGGGCTGGCAGCAGATGGCTGAGGCTTGGTGTGCTTCAAGCATGGTTGTGGGTTGCTGGCTGCAGGGAGGCTGGCAGGAGGGTGGCAGCAAGGCTGGCAGCAAAGCTTGCAGCAGACATGCAGGCAGGACAGGCAAGGCAGCCAATCTTTCCGGCAGCAGGTCTTTCCTCTGAATGACGACCTGCTTCCGAGCTGCTTCTGTTATATCTGCGGGGTGACGCAATGCATCCCCCACAATGCGCAATTAACGCCCAGGCATCCGCTAGGCTTCCGCTGTTGCATCCGCTGTGCATCCGCTCTGCATTCGCTGTATCCATTCCGTGTCCGCTTCGCTGAGGCCCCCCGGAAGCCCTGCGGTTGCACCATTCTGCCTCCATCCACTTCCAATCCGCTGGGCTTCCGTTCCGCATCGCTTTCCATCCGCCCTGCGTCCTCCCCACATCTGTGTTATCCACTCCGGTTATGCAAATTTTTGCCCCTTTTGAGAGCGATAACAATGAGATTAACAATGGATGGAACATTTTGCTCATCCGCTGTGTCCTTTTTGCATCCGTTGGGCAGTGTGACATGGGCTTTACTTAACCATGTTAAGTATTTTGGCTGATGGAATGAAAGACCCAAAGCCACCAAGTAGGACTTCTTGCTTAAGGGAAGCTGAGAACTTTTGCTGTCTGAATTTTTAATCTAGTACCTTAACTACTGCACCAAATTGGCTCTCAATTTTATTTATGCAATTGTTGGAATTCAAGAATTTGTAATAATTATGAGGAAAATAATATCAGCCATTTATACAGGCATGTATTTTGTGAAAATATACTAATAATATATTGGTGATGTATGACTTTCTGTCAGTATAGTTTACTTTGTTTGTAACTTCAATATTTTGTGCATCTGTATTAATAATTCTTCAGTGATCACATGCTACTGAATTTAAGGTTAATACAAGTTCCTCAAAATTGATTTTATAATGTTTATTATAAATCAAAATTAATATAGCAGTTGTGAACATTTTTCTATTTTTTCTTAATTTCTAATTTTCTTATTAAAGTGGGCTACCTTAAATCTATTCCTTTATGTCTTACAGCACTTCAAGTGTCAATTTCCCTCAGCAAGGTAGAAGTCAGTGTGGGTGTATCAAAATTCTTCACCTGTACAGGTATAATGCATTTTATTCTTTTACTATCAGCTTCATGATATATATAATTATTAATATTAACTAGAAAAGTTATAATGGCATCTTTAAATATTTAATAAAAGTATTCTAGATTGTGTCAGTAAAGAAATCAAAAATAATAAAATGAATTCAAACTTTTAAATCAAGAGTATGATAATTGACCTGCAAATTATCCTTCAAAAGTGAAAATGAAATAAAGTTCTTTAAAGGAATTTGAAATAGTACTATTTGGATAGTTTATTGTGAATTTTTTTATATTCATGATGGATTTTTGTTAAAGCAAATTATTTGTACTATATTCTTTGCCAATTAATCTAGCATAACACTACATCTAGCAATGTATATTAATCTAGCATAACACTAACTAGATAGCAATAGTCAATGAACCAGCAGGACAGCTTTCCATTTATAGTAATCATGCTGAAAGTTCAACATGAAGAACAGCATGAATTGAGAACACACAAAAATACAATAATATTAAACATTCCAATGAAATCAATTCAATTTTTCTGGATTGAAATTCTAACAAATCAACATAATCTTTTGCATTTACGATTTACAGCCTATGATGCTGAGTTGCATTAGAAATACTTGTATAGTGCACACATAACATTCTGAATGTTTTGTATATGTCTTAATGGCTATTTTTTGTACAATAAAGTACAATATGGAACATAATACACACACAGAACTTCCTGAGAACTTAATATAAACAAAATAGTAAACATATCTCTCTGCTAGGTAGGTAGGCATTTATATTTGCATTGACCAATAATTTCTGTTTCTATAGAATTAATGAAAGTGAGCGAATTAATGCTGGAGTTCAAAGAATAAGGTCAGGAATTAACTCTTCAACTGGCACATTAGCAGAGGTATATAAAAATAGTCAGGACATCCAGGCTTATATACTATGTAACCACTATATTACTCCCCCCCTTCCAACATTGTTTGGTATACAAAAGATGAACTCCAAGCAATGATTTTCAGGTATGGTCATACATCAGTATATATAAAGATTGACGTAATATTGGAGTATCACACATTGCTAATTCTGTGAGAACTGAACACTAAGAACCTACAATTTGATTATTATTTGAATAATACAAAACAATTTGCATAAAATGTACTATTTATTTATTTGGTTGGTAGGTAGGTAGGTAGATAGGAAAGTAGGTTGGTTGATTGGTTTCTATATCTGCTCATCTAGTGAACAACTCTGGGTGGCTCAAAATTCAATCATACAGATAGACCAAAAGGAAACTGGAAAGTTAAAGAGAGAGTAGCATCTGAGAAATTAGGGACTAATGATGGAATCAAGTAGTTCAGTGCATTCACTTTGAAGGAAAAATTCAAATTAAAATAGAGAAAGCAAAGATTTAAGAGTCAATTCACTTCAAAATTCAATATTGGATTTTTTAAGCTATTACACTTTGAAGTATCTCTCAAAAGTAAAATGAGAGATCTAGAATAATTATGGAAATAGGAGACTTGGCCTTTTGAACAAAATGAAAAACTTAAAGATGATGTTCTTACTATGATACAGAAAGAGAAAAAATTGTAGGTAGAACCTTTTTATTATTGCAAAAATAATAGGCTAAAGTTCAGGAGAAACAGTCTAAAAGTTTTCTGAGGCACTATTACAGGTTTCCATCAAATACAAATGTGAGGAAGGGATGGTGATTAAAATTGAGATTAACCAAAGAGCATGACTGAGGGAGAAGAGGTTTATCAGGTGTGTAGTAATTAAAGCTTGTTGGACTAAAAGCAAAAGATTGTCAAGAAGGTTAATAGGCTTAACGTCTTATCAGCCCTTTTGTTTAACTGATAAGAGGAATTGTCAAGAAAGAGAGTTTGAGATTTTGTCTATGAAATGTCTTTGTGGTGTTATTGTGTTATCCTAGTCTACAGTGCAAATAGGAAGAGGCTAGAGAGTTTTATCCACTCTATTTTTATAGATCTTTAGGAGAGTCACCCTTTTAACATCACACTGTCACCTAGGATCACAGAAGTGGTTCTCTGATGGTATCTGACCTATCTTCTATGGTAGGTCCCATTTACAAATACATTTTTCTGACAAATAGTTACCAGAATATATAAGAAGGCTAGCTTTAGAAATACTGTATTTAGCCAAAACAAGGATTTAAACTTTGGATAGATTAGAATTTTATCAAAAACAGCAGCATCTCCATCGTCCTGCCTGGCTTAACAATGATGTCTTCTTCTGAACAATACATAAAAGTTTGGAGGAAAAAGAATGGTGTTCTTACCAAGAAAATGCAGTGGAATCTTGCTTATTGATAGGAGTTATCTATTTGTTGAACAGTCCATTCCTCTTCCCCTGACTTTGCACAGCTTTCCTTCATTGGACTGAATCTCCCTACAATCATTAAGAAAGAAAAATACTGACAATAACCTCTTCCTCCTTGGAAAGGCAAGCTAGCTAGCACAACAGAGCTGTTTCTTCAGTTTCAAGAAGCATAAACTCAATATGAGGTCAATCTGCAGAGGCCCTGCAGTCTTCAAGAGTCCAATTTTTCCTGGAGATCAACCAAGGTCTTTTCTGAAAAAAGAACTGTGGGCAAAATGTGGCAGAACATGGCTTTCTCTGAAGTCAATAAATTAATCATGAAAAAAAAGTTTTGAAATTGCAAATCTAATATGTTTTTATTGTGTTAATTTTAAAAAAATATTGTTTGATATAGTTTTTTTTTAAAAAAACAACGATATTTAATTTTTATTAAAATACTGTGTTTACATTTAAGTATCCTTTTAGCATTTGTTATATTCATTCTTTATTTATTTTGTAGTAATTGGTGAACCTGAGAATATAGATTGGTATAATCCACAAGGAGAAAAGATAATTTCTAATCAGAGAGTGGTGGTGCAGAAAGAAGGTGTAAGGTCACGATTAACCATTTACAATGCCAATGTGGAAGATGCGGGAATATACAGGTGCCAAGCAACTGATTCTTCAGGATTTAGTCAAGAAGCTACAGTTGTTGTGGAAATTTACCGTAAGTAAATGCACTATAAATCATTGTCTTTCTTCTTATGGTGTTGAAAATGTTGAGTATAAAACTCTACAGTTAATTACAAATTATATATTAAAGTGCAATACTATTTTCCCCAGTAAAGTAGTAACTACAGGCCTACTACTGTATATACCGTATGACATATATTATACAGTACAAGCAGGGGTGGGATTCTACCAGTTTGCACCTTCCATGTTTCTCATATAATAAGACCGGGTCTTTTTTTTTTTTTTTACCCCTGAAAAAATGGCTACGCTGTCTTTTGGGGAGTGACTTAATTCTCCCCCCTTGCAACCTCTGGAGGGCGGGTGGCGATGGCTTGGATGTTGACTTCAGCGTTGGTGGGGCACTTCATATTGGGAGACCTTCCGCCACCATTGCTTTCCCTTCTCCCTTGCTGCTGTGGCATTTAGAGCAACGCCACGGCATTTGGTGCAGCCATGTGCAGCCAGCCAGGGCTCCTCCCTGCAAACGGAGCCCAGCAGAGACAGTCGGCTTCAGGTGCTCCTGTTGCCATCTTCCCTTTGCCTTCGAAGGTAAAGCCAATTATTTAAAAAATGACGCCCTACTACAACAAAGCCTTCCCTGCCTGAGAGGCAGCCTAACCCCATGTGGGGAGGCGAATCTCCCGGGACCGCAACGCAGGATTGCCCCCCCCCCGGAAGAAGCGTCCAGCCGCCATCCCTGCCTGGCACTGGGCAGAGAGTTTATTATTTCAAGTTCATCATAACCAACATACTTATGTTACTTACATTAGCATAGTACAATATAACGATCAGCTTTCTTGGAAAAATACCAAGAAAATTGAAAAATGTGAATAGTTTTGGTCCATCTATGAGAGCTGTTCGGTGTGCCTATGTCCATAACTATGGACTTTAAAATACTTGAAAATTTGAAGAAAGATTTTTCTGAATTATATTTATGCATGTCCTTTTTTTTGCTAACAAGTAGTGGTCAAAGTGACTCATTATAAATGATTTAACAGCTTTGAAATTCTTACCAAATTAAAGAGTAAGCTATTACAATAAATATATTTCTTTTTCTTTTCTTAGAAAAGCTCACATTCCAAGATGTCCCATCACCTCAAGAATTTGTACAGGGAGAAGATGTACAAGTCCTTTGCCATGTTATTAGTTCACCTGCACCTATTGTCAGCTGGTTATATCAAAATGAGGAAGTCTCAAATATTGCTGACAGTTAGTATTTTGGTAACTCGTTAAATTATATGTTTTGTTACATATTCAGATTGTTTACACTTTATAATCTTCATTACTTAAGAGAATATTGTGTGGAATTAGACATGGCTACTACAACTGACTTCATTGTTTCCTCTAAGATTTGACACTATGTGGAAAAATCTACCATGGGTTTATGAAAGAAATTATCTGGTAATTTAAATGGAAATTCACAATTAGAAGAAATTTGACATAAATTTGACAGATTCAAATATCACATTTGTTTTGTTAACTTCTCTCCCCACCCTCCAATTTATCAGCTCCACTTTTCACCTTGGACATTAATTATTTCCCATTTAAGCTGTGAATGCAAAATACAAGTAAACAAACTATTTATAATAAATGTTTATTTATAATATATCATTAAATAATAGTAAAACCAGCTGGCAGGATCTAAACAGAATTGACTGGCCATAGAAAGATAGTGCAAGTGTTGTTGACAAAGTATTGGGAACAGAGCATTGGAACTTGGAAGAAACTTGTATGAATTACCAATTATTGCCAAGAAAATGCATAATTTGTTTACTAAATCAGATTGATTATATGAGAGTTATTTATCTTTATGTTCAGGTTAAGTAACTATGGCTGTTTCTTGTAGAATGCTAATATGCATTCTTTTGGTTTTTTAGTTGACAGGAAAGTATACTGCTATAATTGTTACATTAATGACTAAACTCTTGTTGCCTCAGTATTGTTCTGTTCTTATAGCTTCACTGTAAGAAATTAAAATAGAAATCTACCCAGCATCACTACAAGCTGGTGTCTGTATATTTGGGTGTATTTTCTCCTTAAATTATGTCAGGACAAGTTTCTATTGCCTAATGATTGATTGTATTGTATTATTGATTTATTGTATTAACATTGTGGGTTAACTGGTGCTCTAGAAGATTGATCTGTTTCCAGAAGTAACTTAAGTCATTTCTTTATAAGTTTACTTTATCTCTTGGGAGGTAAAGGAGTGTTGAAGAGCCATGATTTTATCATGTTTTATCTAACTCCCACAAGATTTGTCTGTGCCTGTCAGGAACCATTTGGACAAATCAAGCTGCAGACTACTGGCAAAACCTGGATATTTCTCTTGGTTAAAAGTACTTTCCATGCAAGGTGCTAGTCCTGTTTGTAAATGTAAATCCACAATTTTTTCAAAGGACTGCTATTTGTTTTAACAAGTCTAATGCGGTTTCAGAACTCAAACACTGGATGTGTTTATAGTTCAGAATGTAATTGTGTGACAGTGATGCTATCCATACTGAACAAGCTGTACTCTTTGACAGTTTATATAGGCCAGGGCTATCAAACCCTTGGCCCACAGGCCAGATGCACAATGCACTGGCCACATCAATGTCCAGTTTAGTGAAGGGAGAGAAAGTCCTGATACATCACGTAATGCTGCCATGATGATGTGAGTTTGACACCTCTGATATAGGCTATGACTTCTGATGGAGAACCTATGGCACGCGTGCCAGAAGTGGTACACAGAACCATTTCTCCAGGCATGTCAGCCATTCCTGTTGCTCTTCTGGTTTCCAGCCTGTGCATGTGCGCCTGCCAGCTTGTCTTCATGCATGTGGGAGCACTGGAAACCAGAACAGAAGCTGAACTTCCGATTTCTGGCATGCTCATGTGCACTGGCCAGCTGGTTTTTGCATGCGCATGCATGCCAGAAACCGGAAGAGGGAGTTGCTCTTCCAGTTTCTGGCACTCCTGCAATACATGCTGGGGAGCTGCTATTCCAGTTTTCAGTGCTTCTCCCCTGCGCGGACGCTCCCATTTTGGCACTTGGTGCTGAAAAGGTTTGCAAACAGTGACCTAATCAGTAATACATGACATACAACCGAGTTATTTGCAGGTTGCTATGAATTTGATAGGGTTGTTCAGAATAACAGTATAACAGAATTGGAAGGGACCTTGGAGGCCTTCTAGTCCAACCCCCTGCTCAGGCAGGAAACCGTGTCCCATTTCAAACAGAGTGTTGTCCAATTTCTTCTTAAAAATTTCCAGTGATTAATTTTTCTAGCTATCAGAAAGTTTGTCCTTAGTTTTTGATTGCTTCTCCCCTTGATTAGTTTCTATCCATTGCTTCTTGTCCTGTCTTTAGGTGCTTTGGACAATAAGTTGATTCTCTGTTCTTTGTGGTAGCCCCTCAAATATTGGAACACTGCTACCATGTTCTGCTTCATATATTTTTAACCAAATAGTATGATTTACTGGAATCCAAAAAGGGGCATTCTCATTGCAGCCCTGTTCTCTGTAATGAAGTTTCTCCTGAGATATGTGTGACTCATAATCTGATGTTACTCCAGATGGTCTTAAAGCCCAGCCTGTTCTTCCAGGCCCTTTGCTAGGTAGCTGGAGCCCCTTGTTGATTGTATTTGCTGTCTTATGTCTTATGATTGTATTTGTCTTATGCTGCTGGCATCTATTGTTTATTTATTTTTTTCAATTTATCTTGTATGTTTATCCTTTTTTTGTGAACTTCCCAGAATTGATTTGGAGTCCAAGGACAGTTAATGAATAATAAATTAATAAAAATCCTGATATATAATGCCTGATTGGTACTTCACAAATTGCTAATCAGGCATCTCTTAATTAGATGTCTATGCACAAAGTCATATATCCAGCATCTCTTGATGTCTAAGCCAAAGCAGATCTGTAGGCTGTGCCCAACAATCAGAGGAAAGAGGATAAATCCAGGGGATGGCCAGTAGCTTCCAGACACATTGAACTCATTGATCATGTCATCACTAACAAGGTTAATAAGGCATTGTATAAGGTTTCTCCAGAAGGATTTGTTGGAAAGAAAAGAAAGCACGAGAAATCTTTTTTTTTTTTTTGCCAACTATTTTGTGGTTGAGATGAAAGCTGCATCTTGAAGGTTTATTCTCTCTATCAATAGATAGCACAGGTATTTCTGTGCCACTTTGCAGGATGGGAAGATGAGCCTGTGAAAATACATCATAAATGATATTTTGGAAAGAACAGGAAAATTTACTTTATTTTTTACTTTGACATTTTTTATCATTTTATTTTATATGAATGATAGTCATAACTTTAGGATGTTTTTAACACATTTTGAGATAAATGCAAAAAAGACACAAATTGCATGCTTCTCAGTCTGAGCTGAAATGAATCCAAGGCTTTGTGTCTTTTCATTGCTTCATGTCTTTAATTCAACAATGATATTCGCCCAGCAGTGGATTTCTTTACTAAAGTGAACAAGAATAGTATTGCATAGATTTATTAAAAACCCAAGATGTAAGAAATGAAAAATACAGAATTAAGCTTTCATAAAAATACAGAATTAAGCAGAAGCTGTGAAAAGGGGGCATCCATAAGCGCACCAACGTGCCTACCGTCCCTGTCCTATTGTTTCTTTTATTTTTCTTATATGTATCCATGTATTCCTAACTATGTTTTTACTTATACCTATTATCTTGTAAGCAATTGACAAACCAAATAAAATAAATAATAAATGAATAAAATGTTTTGTTGATAATACTTTAACAATGTAGTGGAAATATTTAAAATATATTTAAAATATTTAAATATTTAAAATTTTATATTTACTAATTGCTATTACTTATGGATAATAGTTTTCTGTATGTTTTTCAGATAGATTTGCCATGTTGCCAAATAACAATCTTCAAATTCTTAAAATTAATAAAAGTGATGAAGGAGTATACAGATGTGAAGGAAGGGTCGAAGCTAGAGGAGAAATTGACTTTCGGGATATCATAGTAATTGTAAATGGTAAGATTTATATTGTATATTATTTTTTTTCTTTAGGTAAGAAATATAATTTATATTTCTGATATTTTGGCATTTTAGAGCAAGGTAAATAAATTTTAAAGGTAAAAGTATAATAATCACTGTTCAGTGTTGCATATGTGCAATGCAAACACTTATAGCACTAGTTTATCACTTTCAAAATAATTATATGTGATTCACTTTTATAAATGTGACCTCTAATTTTGGTATCATCACAACATAGATCAAAAATCATTCTAAATTTTTATATGTGCATATTATAACAATGTAGATGATGTGGATAGTATAAAGATTATTTTGTTCCAAAATTTAACCTGAGAGAGAAAAAATTAAATACAAGGGTTATACATTTTGTATGCATTAGTCAATAACTAGCTATGTAGAATCTATGAGATCTAAAAAAAAATCAAATGTTATAAGAGATGACAAATTTATATATATAAATTTCCTTTTATTTTCATTGGTTTGCTTTCTTCATGAAAGCAAACTGTTTTTTCACTGGAAATTAAAGACATTTGTGAATTCTTCAAGGTTTTTATGTGAACTAATTTGTCTATTCAGAATCAGTGAGTTGGATTCAATCCTGCTTCTTAAGAATGGAAGGATATTCCATTCTTTTCATTTACAGAAGTTCACAATGGGACTTCCTATATTGTTTTAGGAGACTGTAGAATGAAATAAAGATAAAAATGCTGCAACATTAGTGCTAAATGTTCTATTGGATTTAGCTCAGAATTATGGTGACTCAAGAGAATCCCAAAGTTCTTATATGCTGCCTGTTTTATTAAAATGAGGCCAACTAAATTATGCTTTTATGGTTGCTTACATTCTATTAAATGATTACTTTATAGTTGTCCAATTACCAACACATTTATAAACCAAATCAAACATTATATTCAAGACTTTAAAATCTCACCCCCCTCCAAAAAAACCCCCATCATTTCATTTTGCAATGTATAAGATAATGAACAGGAGACCAGAAAGTGAATCAGAAAAAAAAGTACAGGAAAAATTAACAAATGTAGCATAATATAATTCACAGTATAATTAGACATTGTGAATTTGTTGCTACATTGCTCCAAAATGTTAACAGCAGTAAAAGGTAATTTGTGATTTAATTGGTTTTCCTTGGTACTGTGTAGTGATTTTCCAACTTTAAAAAAAGATGAATTTCTTACTCAAGGAAACTGACAACACAATTATTCAACTTTATAGGTTTTCTGTTAAAAGAATAGAACACATTAACCCTTTGTGTCTGGGACCCCCCCCCATAAACATTATATGAAAAAACAGTAAAATCTAGAATGTTTCAAAATAAAAATACATATAACAAGTTATAATATCAGTGAGTACAGGAATAGAATCAGGTAGCAGGAACAGCTGGACACAGTGTTACAAATCCCGTTTGTATAAAGCACCACACAGAGCACAGTCACTGTGTACTTTACTGCTCAACTATATTACTGTAACAGGAAACTACTCAGAACAAAAGAGCATAGAGTATATACCATACAGCCAAACTTGTAAACTGCCTTCTATTGGCTGAATACTACTGCATAGAAATACATTCCAATCATTAATTCCAGTACAGAGCATCACAAGGAGTTGATGCACTATTATCTAATAGAAGCTTCACATTTGTCCATGAGTAAACATTTGGATGGAGGACATTCTAACAATTTCAATAGGACCTTATTTTTAACAATATTGACCATAAAAAAAGAAACCATTTTTTTTTCCATTTACATTAGAGACCCAATTAACACTTACTCAAACAAAGCTGTAAGCAGTTAAAATATAGAATTTAACTAGAAAAAATGAGGGAGATTTTGGTGTTAACATTTCTATAAAAGCTTATCTGTGATACCTTAATGTTTTCCTGAAAAGCATTGCTCCAGAAAAATCTGTTGTTCTTTCAAAGAAAGGAATCCAATGCTGAGATAGCACCTCAAATCTCTTAATGGAGTTCCAGGAGATTAGATCTTCAGCAGGAGATTTTGTAATGAGGTTAATATTTGATGCCTTAACTAGTTTCAGAATTGCCAGGCTGGTTCTTTTTCTGTGTCTCACATACAAACATATTCAACTCTCTTTTTTAACAAAACTAACACTTTATTTTTCTGTAAAGTTGGGATTTTGGTGTTTGTATCAGTTAAAATAAAATGCAATAGGTAAGATAAAATATCAAAAATAAAATAAAGCAAATGCTCCATAAAATCATAGCTAAGTGCCAACCATGACAAGTATAACACAGAGCTTGCCAAAAGGACCACTGCTTGGACTCCATCTTGGGGGAGGGGCACAACTATGTACAAATGCTTTAATGCTACTTTTCTTCTTTCCCTCCACCTCTCCCCCATCATTTCCTCCTCCATTATTGTAAGAGGGAGGAGAGCAATATTAATGTCTGATGTTTTCATCTATTTTATCTTTAGGTATTCCAGTGCTATATGGCATTGCTGTTTTATTTTTTTTTAATGTCAGCTTCATATTTTCGAGCTTTGGAAATAGGTATTATCATATATAGTACATATAAATATTATTAATACCTCCTTACCACTCATTGTGCTGACAATTCTGTTAACTAATACCTCTACACATAATGAATCCAGCTGAAAATTGTAGGACACAGCACAAGCCAGTTTCCTTAGATTCATTGACAGCAATGTAACTTTCTGTCTCTAAGGAAGTAGGTGGTATTTTATTATTTGATTTGAATAAGAATTTATCTTCACACATCCTAATTTAATGCCATTCCCGAGGCCTTCAGGTATTAACTTCTGGAAACAATATTTCAGATGATATTGAGAAAATACAGTGGATACTCATTTGCGCAAGTGGAATTTCAGTTGACATTTGGTTGTTTATTTATAAAAGTATTAGCCTTGAATATTTGCATATCCTGCATGAACCTTTCCCTTTGATGGTCCTTTTTCAAATCAATCACATCCATACACCTCAGATAACAGATTTGTGAAGCAGCTCTTGTTTCTTGTTAATTTGAATGGCTTTTTCAGTAAAATAAAAACCCAATAAGAAACAAACATGAAAATGAAATAATAACAGATGAAAAAGAAATTATATATACCAGACTACATTAGTATTCCTGATGATAAATATGAAATATGAACATCTATAATAAATATTCAATATTTCTATAAGGATGTTCAGGTAATATAGTGATCTTTATTATTCAAGCATATGCCAAACTTGGATTGAAAAGATGGTGATAAAGGCTATCTTTTGATTCTTCCTGAGCAAATTCAGATTTAACTATGACAATATAATGATTACATTTTCATTACAAATGCTAGAATCTATTGACTTAATATTTAATATTGATTAATCCTTTAATATTGCTAGGCACATTTCATTTAAATAGTTGCAATTTGAAAACTGCTTAAAATTACTTCATGTTGGAGTTATTTCCCACATAAGACATTTATATGAATCAGATTATCTTTTCTCTACATTGTCTCCATTACTAGTGATGGAGTAAAATGTGATTGTATTAGAAGATCTGGCTCTGTGCTTAGAGCAGTATGGTGGGATATGGTGACAGTGTATTGTTATATTAGGGGTTTTTTTCAGTGAGCCACTTTTCAGCTAAGTTAGGTTCAGTGAGCCACTTTTCAGCTACATTTTCTAATATGTCTAAGTATTTTCCCTCAATATAAATGGTAAATACTGTATGTCATCTGTTGATCCTCATAAACAATATTACAGATACAAACATTTTATAAGGCTTAAAATTCTGCCTCAAATGTATGTGAAATGTTAGGGTTATACAAATGTTGTACAATATCTTAGGCAGGTTAATAATCCCCCCCTCCATAAAACCACAAACTTGAAGCCCTGAAATACTTTGAGAATACTAATAGAGATTATTGCCTCACCCCAATTTATGAGATCAACTTGATAGTACCTGAATGGTACATGGGTACTTCACCCTAATATTAGAGGGTTATTTTACTTTTTGTTCAATATTTTTTGTTTCCTCTATTTTATTTTTTATATTTTATTTTATTATTTTATTTTAATTTTATTTATTTCTGTAGTATCCCATCTCTGTCAATGATTCTGGGCAGCTTACTATTCAAAAACATACTATAATTAAAACATTAAATAATTTTAAAATAATAAAAACATCAAAAATAAATATACATAGCAGCCAAGATACTTGGCCAGTAAATGAAGGAAATGAAGCCCTTGCCACATTCAGCACCTCAGTCTCAGGAGTTTACATTACATTACAAAATGCTAACAGAGTTGGGGCATTCTATTCTTTGGAACGATAATGTTCCATAGAGCAAGGGCCACTGCAAATAAAAAAAGCCTATCTTCCAGTCCTTGGTAACCAACATTCTTCGATTGATAAGATCTACAGCATAACTATTCTGCTAGATTGAATTGGATGGGTAGACACAGTTGGAAAAAATTGATCCCTTGGGTAATTCTGGTCTCAAACCATGTAGGTTTTAAAGACCAGCATTTTGAACTGCATCCAGAAATATTTCAGGAACAATAAAGCTCATACAGAAATGGTGTTACATGTGCCATATATCTGACACCACTTACTACCTGTGTAGCCATGTTTTTCACTAGCTGAAATTTCTGAATACTATTTAGGAGTAGCTTTATGTAGAACATGTTGCAATAGCCTAAATGAGAGGCTACAAAGACATGAATTACTATGAGAAGGGCCTTCCAGGCCTTCCAGTCCAAGAAAGGGCAGAACTGGCACACCACCCAGAAGTACACAAAGGCTCTTCTAGCCATGGCTGCCACCTATTTTTTGAGGATCAGCGCCAAAGACTGCCAGATTGGACACTGGGTCTGTCTGGGATAGTACAACCCCATCCAGAACTAAAGATGGAAGAACCTTATCTCTAGAAAGCCACCCCATCTTGCTAGGGTTGAGTTGGAGCCCATCTTTCTTCATCCAGTCCCCAATAGCCTCCAAAGACTGGGACAGGAATTTGCAGGAACATATTTTTTGTGAATCATACCAATGAAATTCAACATTGTTGGGAGTGTGTGTGCGCATGTGAAAGAGAGGGTGTGCGAGAAAGAGAGAATTAATGTACTTGTGAAGAATTTCTAATCCTTGTTTTAAGTCTTAATACTGTTAAGAAGGCAATATTAGAATTATTTAAAAATGAATTGCACACCGATCTGACATTTATTTTTTTTCCAATTATAATAATTTTGACTACTAACCCAGCCTCAAAATTGGAGAAAATCTGCAAAATAAAAAATAAATCAGTTCAGAAAATTAACATTTTGAATTTCATATTTAAAACTGGAACAAAATATTGCTAATTAATGTATTATCAATTTCAATTTACATTTTTTCAAAATTATTTTCTTATGAAAAATTATATTTATGCTTATGTTTTCCAGGAACATTATTTGCATTAGAAATTCTCAGATAGCTAAATAAGACTGGAAACAAGACCATTAGCTACTAATTAGCTTTATTTTTGATATCAGTGAAACAAAATATAATCAAATGTTTTCAAGGATATAAATGACATATCTTTATTTCTTTTCCACAATGTCTCAGATTCAATGTTGAAACAATTATAGACAGAAAATTTGTGGAAGAGCAGGCAGAACTGGGGTGCAGAATTAAGCATATCATACAGCTAAGAATTTTTTCATCTGTCTATAATTGTCTAAGATCAACCCCTTGAATTCTGTTAACTCTTATCTGGTGCCAATTTAGTATTGAACTTTAGTTTACTAGATTTTTTTTATATAGGTTTGAGCAATATTTCATTTTATTGACCAATAAATAAAATCAATTGAACCTTGCCTTGATCCTTTGTGCCTGACATAATTTGAGAAAAAAAAGAAATTTGCTCTCAATGTCTAAAAAAAATTGTTCAGATTGTAAAAACGGAATGCTTTACATTTGTCCAGTTCCTCCAACCATTACTTTGCTTCAGAAGTCCTTTAATGCTACAGCAGATCGCGGAGAAGCAGTTACTTTGTTCTGTAAAGCTACTGGTTCTCCTGAACCTGAAATCAACTGGTACAGGTAAGCTACACGAGCAGAGATATTTAAAATATGGTCGGTTTTGAAATTACTAAACAACAAATAACTAATAAGAGGGATTTTTCAATCAATATGGATTTTTTAAAAACATCTCTGATTGAGCAGGTTTTTGTTTCCAGCTTGAATTTCATTCTGAATCGGTGACTTCCTAAATATTTTGTTTTGAAACAGGTTCTGTATGAACCATGAAATTAATATGCATATTGGCTAAATGCTGTAAGCACACCAAAATGATATATAATGAAAAAAATGTCAGTTTACTTGGATTATGGATACACTAGTGTAAAATACTGTACAATGTGTCATGCAGAAGAAAGATTCATGAAAAAAGTATTTTTTGAAACTACTCTTCCAGAAAATTCTAGAACATTAATATTCTTTAAATCATATTATGATACCATGCTGTAAAGATAACAAACAATTGCTATATTTACATCAAGGCAGAATTTTTAGACTTACAATTCAGAAGGGAAATTTCACTAAAATATATTCTACAGTTTTGAACAATTATATTTTATAATGTAGGAAATAAGACTAATAACTCATAAAATCTGTATTATTAAATTACATTAAAATCATTAAATTAAATCTTTCTGGTTTCTCTGTAAAATACATATTCTTACAATATGGTTGTCATTGATCACTGTAAATTCATTTACAGAAAGCTTCAGAAATCTATTATCATATGCAAATGATATTAGTGGATACAAGTAACAGATTTAGCACATTAAGATAAAATAGTAGCCTGTAAAAGAAGATATAATTTGAAATTATTGATGATAATAAAAACATTTTCTTAATAATAATACCATGTTTCTCCAACAATATGTCCCCTCATAGGTAGTCCCAGGATGTTTTTTAGGCATAAAATGAAATTAAGCCCTTCCCCCCAAATTTAGGCCTATTTTAAAACGTGAAACGGGCAGAAGGGCAGGGGAGCTTGCTGTTAGGAGTGCCTCACAGGCAGACACCATGCCTCACCATCAACCTCCCTACTCTCACCAAATACTTTTGCTGAAGACCTGGGTATGGTGCTGCCTGCAGCAGGCGGGCGGTGTCAGCATGGATGTCAGCCTCAGTGGGGCACTGCATATTGGGAGACCTTCTGCTGCCATTGCTTTCCCTTCTGTCCATGCTGTCACCGTATTTGGAGGTGTGTGGGGACAGAGATGGGCTGGGCGAGGGGCAGACAGGGAGGCGAGGCAAAGGCAGCTCCACTTCCCTGGCCGGCGGGTCCGGTGGAGAGAGCCCGCAGCTACCCATCCTTTCCACCCCTCACCCAGCCCATCCCCATCCCCACGCACCTCCAAACACAGTGGTGGCACAGGCATCAGGCAGAGGTGCTCACTCGGTGGGGCTTGGCTCAGAGGAAGACACGGCATGGGCCATCACCTCGCCTTCCTGTCTGCAAAGGGCCAGTGCTATCACGGCCTTGGGCAGCCTCTCCAGGTGGCCCTTCAGAGTCGGGCTGGAGTGACTCAGGAAGCCAAGCTCGGGTTAGCCTGGCTCTTTCATTTGGCAGGGGGGTACACACCCATGCCTCGCTTCCCTGGTTCTGCCCAGCCCACCTGGCTCTGGCATGGCCCTGGAGGGATGAATGGAGGGCCTGGCGGGGAGGCACCCACTGCCTTGGACAGAGCTCTGCTGCCAGACAGGAGGGCATCCCAGGCAAAGCTCTTTGCGCTCTGTCCAGCGCCAGGCAGGGACAGTGGCTGGGTGCTTTTCCCAGGGTGGACTGGTCCTGCACTGCAGCCCTGGGAGATTCACCTCCCCACATGGGGTTGGGCTACCCTCTTAGGCAGGTGAAGCTTTGTTGTAGGAGGCATCGTTTTTAAAAGAATGGGCTTTGCCTTCGAACAATGCCCAGGAAGGTGGCGATAGGAGCGCCTAAAGCTGAGTGTATCTAGTGGGACTCCAGTTGCAGGGAGGAGCCCTGGCCGGCCCCACGTGGCTGCTCCAAATGCCACAGTAAAGCTCCAAACACCACCGTGGCACGGGCAGAAGGGAAAGCAACGGTGGCGGAAGGTCTCCCGATATGAAGTGCCCCACCGATGCCAAGACTGACATCCATGGCGATGCCACCCGCCCACCTGAGGATGCATGGGGGAAATTAAGTCATCCATGAAAAGATGGCCTAGCCGTTTTTTCGGCTAAAATTTAGCCGTTATTCTAAAAAAGAATAAGACCCAGCCTTAATCTATGACAAACATGGTATAAATGTAAAATGTTCATTCTTTCTTCTTTCATTGTTGATACATTTCTTCAGTCATTTGTATCTCCAAAGAATTTCTTCAACTTCTACCAACAGCATTCTTATTATTGCATCATATTTCCTCAATAATATATGCATGAAATTACATAATTTACATATTTTGCAATAAAAATCTTTCTTTATATTAAGTATTCCATAATCAAAATGGCAATATTCATAATCAATTCAGAAATATTTGTTTTCAAGTTTTCTTCCCTTTTCATAATTTTGAGGAAAATATATATTCTTGATGATACTATAATTGCTGTAATGAATAATGGCATATAGTTAAGCTACATGATTGTTATGTCCAACTTGTTAAGTTTAATTGGATTTTTATTTTTAAATATACATCAATATCAATACATGAACCGTGTGGCCTCTTGAGTATGATTCATTTTGATACAAACAGCAATAATAATAATATTTATATTAATCACATTTATATAATCCTAGTATTGATACATGGTTGTTTTAGAGTAGTTATTCAATATTTCAGTGTTCCCTTTTTAATGCCAATGATATTATATGCAAACATCTTTCAACCTCTAATCTTTCCATCTAATTATTACTTATATTCGATTATATAAAAATCATATCTGCTAATATTCCCCCTATTTCTTAGTTCTTAGTTCTACCTCTATTCTACCTTCTAGTCATGTTACCATTACTAATCCTTGTGTTAATATGCATGTTTATTATAAGACATGGTCCTTCATATTTAGTTGTTCAGTCACAATATGCCATTCAAATACCAGTCATCCTATTACTTAAACAAACCTAATAATACCAACTTTCCACCAATTTTTCCATCTAACTATTGCTTCATATAAAGGTGTGTATACTTATTTCTACCTCTATTCTAGTTTTTAATTAGGACATCATTATATTAGAAAAGTAATAATAATAATAATAATAATAATAATAATAATAATAATAATAATAATAATAATAATATAATGATAATAATTCATTTCTATCCATCTTTTCTCATTCATTTTAATACTTCAATTCTTATTCAATTTTTGGCTTGCCTCCTATAATCCTCTATTGGGTCTTTGTGACCCTATACTCCTCTATTGGGTCTTTGTGCCCCCCGTAACTTATGACAGCCAAAAGATGAAAAGGAAAGGGAGAAGGTCATGAAGGCTAAAATCTTGAAGGCTGACATTCGGCCCTCCTAGAAAAAGGAGGTTAGTCCTATGAAAGAAAACATAGAAGGTAATGGTTAATATACAGGAAACAAAGAAATAATTATACTGTTAAGGTTTATCTGGATATTTAGTACAAAATGCCTTGATCAGAGTAGGGGCTATAACATCCTTCTCATTGACCCACTCATCCTTCTCATTGACCCACTCATCCTTCTCATTGACCCACTCAGCTTCAGAAGGAGGAAAATGTTTCCAAGCAACCAAATATTGGAGTCGACCTCTTCGTTTCCAAGAATCCAAAATTTCTTTAACCTCAAAATGTTGTTCACCTTCAATGAGCAATGGTACAGGAGGATCAATTTGGGTCGGTCTCAGATTGGAAGTATGTTCAGGTTTTAACAGACTAACATGG